>JASDQU010301200.1:0-13862 GCA_032191745.1 Picea mariana
TTAATACATAAATGATAATAATTAACCATGTATTGATAAAAAAGACTAAAGCTATTTAAATCAATGTATAATCAATTATTCAAAGAATATGAATATATTATAATGAAATAAAACCATTTTACTCACAGGACAAAAGCCATTAAGAAACCTGAAATTTCATATTCTTATTTGAAAATACTCGTCCATTCTCCCAAAGATTCCAGCCATCCATTACTCAATTTGAAAAGAAATAAAATTTTTACAAAAGATATAATATACAAAAGAGAAAGGATAAAAATCCTCCTCTCCAATTCTTGGATCCCTCGGGCTATGAATTTTCTCATATATTTATACAATGAATGAACAGTTTGGGCGTCACTATTAATTTTCACCACCTGAAATTTTCCTCGTAAAAAGACATCAATATCTCTCAGATTGTGCATCTTTTTGGGAAAATATCTATGTGAAAGGTAAATGGGTCCATTTGGGCTCTGGGTTTTCAACTATTTCTTCAAACTCCTCACGATTTGGCTGCAATCAGTTCTGCAAAATCGCCTGTCTGATTTTGACGCCTTTCCAAATTTTATCTGTTGTTACTCATAAAATTATTTGTAGCAATCCAAAATTATTTTTGGATCAATCTTCTTGAACTTATTTGGATACTAAAATCAAGCCATGATTAGATCCATATCAAATATTTGATAATAAAAACCTATGAAACAAAAAGAAACCTAAATTAATAACCTAAAAATTGTGAATAAAACAAAATCTAGAAAAATAAAAAAATGAATTTAAACTAACTATAACTTATAAACAAACATTGTTTATAATTTTCTTTCGAATATGATCTTAAAATTCTAGAAGCTTCAAGTTAATGGAGAAGAGAAAAATATTAATTTTGGTTTTTTACAAAATCAAACAAATGATAGATAAATGGTCCTTGTAGATCCCAACATTTCGGCATTTCGGTACTCGGAATACCCAAGGGCGAGTTCCCTTGCACTCGCAAGTCCCGAAACCCCGACTTACGAAATCCCGAATTATTAGCGTGGGGGTAAATTATGATTTTTTGGAGTTTCGGCACCGAGAGTATCTAGGTGCGAGTTTTATTGCACTCACGAGTCCTGAAACCCTGACCCGCGAAGTCCCAAAATGGCAGCGTGTGGATAATTATTGACTGACGGACGATATTCTGTCAGAAGATCTACGGTCAGTCACGACCGTTAGATTGGGGGAAGGAATGAGGGAAACATTAATGCCTCAACCCCTTTCCTTTTACCTTCGTAAGTAGCAAAGAAATTGGGACCATAGATCCCCAAGGTCCGTGGGAGTATCTAGACCGTCCTTTTATAAGGGCACATGGCGGTCGGTAAGCGTTTCGGTGTTTCGGCACTCGAGGAATCAAAGGGCAAGAACCCTAGTCATCGCGAGTCGTGAAATACCGACAACCGAAACCTTGAAATAGTTTAAAGTGTGGACAAGCATCGCACAACGAATGAGACTCCATCGGAAGATCTGCGGTTAGTCACGAATGTTATATTGGAGGAAGAAATGAGGGTGTTAAATGCCTCAACCTCTTTCTTTTATCTTCATGAGTAACGGAGGAATTGGGACCGTAGATCCCAAGATCCATGGAAGTTACCTGGACCTTCCATTTGTAGAGGACACGTGGATGTTGGTCGGTGTTTCGGCACCCGAAATACCAAAGGGAAAGAACCCTTGTCTTCGCAAGTCATGAAATCCCTGTACCTGAAACCCCGATGTGCTCTATGGTAGAAAGGAGGAGTCCCAAAAGGATCTAGATTGTCCATTGGAGGAGACGCGTGGTGAGCGGTCAAAGTTCAGGGAAAGCTACGAAATCTCATGGACTGTTGGATCCAAATCCTTGAGGATCGTTGATATCCTACACAAATCCCCATATCGGGATTTGGGGATTGCAGTGACAAGAGTTTTGGAGTCGTTGCATCGTGAATTCCCGGTTCATGAAACTCCGAAAAGATCGAACCATTGGATCCAAGACATCGAGAGTCGTTGGATCTCATACAAGAACTCAAGTATCAAGTTTTGGGGTTTGAAGAGTCTAAATACTTGACTCTCTTGCATTTTGAACTCCTGATTTCTGAAATCCCGATACGGCCAGGACCGTCGGATCAGGGGAGGCTTATAGCCATTGATCTACCTTTGGAGGGGAACTTCAGAGATTACAGATTTTTGAGGATTCGAAAGGGAGAGGAAGAGACATCGCATCACGATTCCCTGAATCGTGAAAAGCTGGTAAGTGCTTTGTTGATTTAGCGCATGGTCATGAAATAGGGTCACATGGAAAAGACCCAAGCGGGGAGCTTGTCACTCGCCAGCCCTTTCGGGGTTCAACGTTTCGACATTTCGGGGTTTGCAGAGTAGAAAGACTCGACTTGCTTATATTGCTGAGTCACGAAATGCAAAAAGGTGCCTAGTTGTTTGGCTAGTGGTCATAACCAATGATCACATGGAGGTGGAAAAGGGAAGAGCTAGCCTGCGCTAAGCCCCCGTAGGACTTCAGGGATTCTGTCCCTCGAGAAAAGGTGAAAAATTTATTATGCCATAGTGGGTGTGTTACAACCAAGCAAAAACATCTTGAAATTCGCCAAGCAGCTTGGCAAACTTCACTTTCTCTTCATTTGAACATTTGGCACCTATTTTAACATTCTTTGGAGTCTCAGGTGTCCCAATGTTCAAGGAGATGGTTTCACCCACCTTACTTTTTGGCTCCTCTTCTTTTTTCTCCTCTTTGTCGCCTACATCACTCGAAGAAAATGAACTCTCTAAAGGAGTGAAGCCTTTACAAATCTTGTTATCTTCTACGGATATAATATCCTTAGGCTTAAAAGGTTCATTTTGGATAAAAGCCCAAATTATCTCATCGTTAGGGAAGACCTGCCAAGATTCTATATTTTTGGGAATATATGGACGATACAAATATTGGAAAGTGCAATCAGGTCTATGTGGTAGAAGTTGTTGATTAGGGGAGTCTGTAAAAATGGATAACCAATCAGCCATTGAGTTTAACTCCCTCTTAACATGAGTGAAGTTGAAAGATAAAAGGTTTGAGATAAGCACCCAAACAGTTTGGGTGTATCATATCATTAACTTGTTGCTAGGAGAGTAAATTTTACGCATAAGATTCATAACAAGTTTAGAATCCCCAAAAATGAAAAGGTGGCCACAACCAAGATTATAAGAGTTTTCAATGCCTAATAACAAAGCTTCGAATTCAGTGATATTGTTAGTGCAAGAGAACTCCAATTGGTAAGAAAAGTGACAGATTTTTCCTACAGGGGAAATCAAGATAATTCCATCTTCGTTACCTTCATTAGAGAATGAACCATCAAAGTGCATGTGCCACATGCCATCATCTAAATCAATTTGTTCTATGGGAATGTTATCCTCCTCAGCAAAAATGGAATACACTCCCAGGTCCTCTTTGATATAGTTTACATTGGGCTGTGGGACACTCTCTATGTAAGGTGATATCCTTCCTTCTCTAAGGACTATAATGTTTTTTTTTGTTCCGAGGAACCGATAAATGTGTATTGTCGAGTGAGAGGTATCCACCCATTAAGGTTTTCCAATCTCTTTCTAAGATGATTGAGTAATTTCTTACTGGCATATCGATTACCTGAATGTTGTGGGTTGTCTTTATTTCAAGATGAGCACACAAAACTAAAGTCACATCTTTAATCTCACCTATGGTCTTCTATATGATGGCATATGAGCATGCTTCTGGTGTTTTCACTTGTACAAGAAAAGCCTAGATATTCCATAATAATCTTCAACATTACACTTGGGCCCAAACCGCCATCAATGAGGCAACAATGGGTGATCTTATCCATAATATTTATAGAAATAAAAAAAGGGGGATTTTTTCTAGGGTATCTAAAGTTATGTACACCTACTTTATTTACAAAAGAATCCTCTTCATGCACCTCTTCGGAAAGATTGGCTACAATGGAATTTTTTCCTTCCATGAATTGTTTCAGATGCATCTGTTGTTCAGAGATTACAACCATGTCTAGGAGGATTACATCTTCTTTGATGTTGGCCAACTGATTCAGGATATTGTATTTGTAAGAAGGGAGAGGGGGAGTGACTCCTTGACTCTCATGGACCTTAGGAACCTAGAGAGTAGTAGCGGTTGAGGATGAGCTCGGGCTAGAAGAATTTCAGGGAGGATCAAATTTTCCCTTGGGGGCATACGCTTTGTTCCTAGTATTGATGACCATGACATCTTTTGGCTTTGTGAAATCTAGGACATCAGTAGTAGATTCTGGCCTTTTACCAAAGATCTTATCTCTGGCACTCTTCTTTACCTAACATCTGGTTTCTTCGTGGTGTTCCTCGCAAACGTTACACCAACTCTGAGACAATATAGCCTTAGGATGAATTTATTTTTCAACTGAATTTCTAAAGGGAAGTGTAGAAGAGGATGAAGCTCCAGGAGTAAGAGGAGAGACAGTTCCTTTCCACTCATATGCTATCATACGATTGTCCATGTCTTGTACTAGATGTAAGAGGGTAAACATGTCTGTCTGTCTAACCAATTCTCCTGGGGAAGACCAATCCTTTCAAGCTATTGTTCATACTTTAATAAAGTATGTAGAGAGGAACCAATATTGTCAATGGATTTCTCCTCAAGCCTATGATGGTAGGGGGAAGGAAATGCATTGTAGTAATGCATGAAAGTGGCTTGGTTTTGAGGGTGGATGAGTTTGGGTATTTAATTGTACAACTTGGTGAAATGCAAGTTGAAGGACTTTTTGGTCTCACCATCCTTATAGGTAACGTTATTATACTCCCGTAACTTCTCGGATGGGCTTCTAGATTGCCCATAAGTGGATCAGAACCAATAGATTAACTCCTCCCAAATTGACAGAATCTTAGGAGGAATGCCAAAGAAATCAACCACAACTTTTCCTTCCAAGTAATTGACGAATAAACGCATGCAAGTATCATTGTCATTATACCCTATGTTATGACAAGCATTAGAAAATTCCACCAGGTGTTCGTTTGTAGTGACAGTGTTATTTCCTGAAAACCTAGGAAGATGCTCTTTAAATTTAGGAAGAGGACGAGTAGGAGTTTCTAGATTAAGAGGAGAGGACACATGCCATGATGTAGTTGTGGCATCTTCTTTGAACTGAAAAAGCCCATACTTTTTAATGACTTTGGTGGGATTTTTGGTAGATTGGATAGGGATATGGTGGCTATATAAGCTACCAATCATTGATGGCAATGAATATTTAGAATATGGAGCACTTCCAATGCCACTAGAGCCACCACTAGATGCCATCTTGTGGATAATAGATGAGGAAAATAAAGACAAACTGGATGAATCAGATAAAGTTCTACTTAGAGCACTTTGTTGGGAAGATAATACAACGTTTCTTCTTCCTATTTAAGAAATAGGATTTATTTCAGGTGACAAGCCTCTTCTTCTTCTAGAAGCACGAGAGTCTAAGGACATGAAAGAAAGGCCAAAACTGAAGAAAAAAAAAGGTTACTACTAATTTTTGGGTTGTCTATGTCTAGCTTCCAATCATTCTTGAGAACTAATATCTCGTTCAATTGTTGCCCAAGAATGGTTAAGTTCAGCACGGGTATTGGCAGTGTCTAGAATGGTATTAAACAGATTCAAAGCAATGTTGGTCTGGTCTTGAAGACCGAGATCAATACTAGGCTACCTTGCAACAGATGTAGTCATTAAGAAATAAAACAATCAAATAATCAATATCAGAAAAAAGATGTATCGATGAAAATCGAGTATAAAAATTAACCAGAGAGATATCGAAGATCTCCCTAGTATGGTGGCCAAATAAATGTTGAGGAAAAGATATGAAATGATCTTACTCAAGCATTTTCAGATTCTACTTGGCTAAAGTAAAATAGACGGGAATATCACCCTATGTTTATAGCCAAAAAAAATAACATCCTAACTCACAAGTATTAACTACAAGTGCTTAGGCTAGTCTTTTATCAATAGAAAATCTTGTCGGAAATTTACTTTTTATGTAATTTTCTGAATATAAGAGTTTCTGAAATAATTGTAAAGACAAAATTAAGGACACCAAGATGATAATCAAGACAAATGAGGCATAAATAAATCCTTTATTTCATTCCAATTCACCAAAGAGTCATTTTCTTTACAAAATCTCATACAAAACTTTTGGACCAAAGTCAAACTTAGACATCCCCGATGGAACATACAAAAGGAACTTTGACAGAAAACAAAAACTAAACTCTAGAAGATGGATCAACTTGCCACAGATTGCTTCCCACTCAACTCTGCACAATATCCTTTATCAGTCATGAAAACTAATTCACAAACAAACAAGTCTACACAGACTATCAAATATAGATCAACGCCTCTGAAAAAAAAGTGTTTGAATGATGTAATTCAACCCTGAATATTGTTGTCTACAATAAGACCCTGCTATCATAAAAGAGAATTAGGCTTGTGATGAATAAATGAATGAATGAAAACTGAAATATCTCAACATAAACTCAAAGATCAAACCTTAGTATGCTTTCTGCTTCTATCCTCCTCTTGTTCCCCCCTTTCCTCATTCCTTTAAACAAATTAGAGTTAGTTAAAGTAGTTGAACCAACTCATTAGTTAAGTTAATTAAAAGACTTAACCAACTTTTAGTTAAGGGGAAAATTAATAATCATAATAAGGGTTATAATAAATAATAACTAGTAAGTGGGACCCCTTGTGACTCCCTTTAGATCTTAACAATCATAACATAACTAGTTAGTTAATAAAAACACCCTCCTTGTGACTCCCATCATTATATCAACATTTGACAATCCAACTCATGATATTTGAAATTATTTTCTAGAAAAAAAATATTACTCATATATCCCAAAATAAAACGTGTTGTCCAGAAACTTATGAAGTCAATTGTCATCGACAATAGATAAAATAAAGCTCAAAAGCCATATTTCTTGGTTTGTGAGGCAATATTTCCCTTGCTGATGCTATCATCTGTTAGTCCTTCTAAAACTGCCTTAGGATAAGTGGAATTTTTAAGCCTCATCTTGCTGATCATATGAGAGCAATCATCCTTCCCATGCAAGTGGGAGGACACAAATTTACCAAAATTATCTGAAGATGCAAAAGGGGCAGTAGTGACCTTTTCTTTAACAGAGGCATAGTTGACCACTGTTTTCATCCTTTTATTTGAATATCTCATCCTTGTATGCGTGATTGATTAGAAAATAGTCTTTTAAATAACGATACATGGAAACTCTTAAAAATATGAAATAGATTTGGCTCAACAATGTATCAGACTCATGCAATTCAATCCATACAAATTGTTTAACTGTTAATCAATGAGAGGGGGGTGAATAGAGGGTCCTTAGATATGTGAGGGGTTTGTATTGAGCTAAACATGGTATGATGAGGGGGAAAAAATACAGTTACTGCTCAAAGACAACAAAAATCAACTGCAAACCAAAGAAAACATCAGTTTAATTCAACCAAGACACTGCTACTGCCAATTGCTTCAACACATAATTTTTCTTGATTGTAATCAATTTTAGAACATGGAGTGAAAAATGGCTAAGGGGAGGTGATGGGGTTGTAATTAGCAAAAAGAGAAATAATGGTGGGGAATGAGAGAGGGTATTGCTCATAAAATTAATTAAGTGATCCATAACCATTCTGTAAAAAGGAAACACCTCAACCAAATGACCAGTGAGACCCAAAACAATTACTGTGTAAAGTCCAAACAATTATGTGCATTTACTTGCTCACTGTTTGAAATCAAATACTTAAGACAGTGTCATCAACAAGACAATATGCATTCCACAACAATTTGTAAAGGGTTTTGTTCCTCTTATTTATCCAATTAACATCTTATAACAATTCTCAAATGTAAAATAGTAACTATTTCCACTCTATTCATCATCAAAACAACCACTACCCACACATTACTTCAATAATCAATTACACTCAAAAGTTGTGTTTCAACATTGCATTGAAGTTATACTATTATTGAAATCATGCCTGTCATTCAAAATGTGTGACATTCATTAAACATGCATAGTGGATAGTCAATCCAATAATCCAGATTTAAAACTGCAACAACCTTGACTCACCATTTAAACATGCAGCCCACAATCACCTCTCCAACTCACTCTACGCTGTAGAAAACACAAAACAATTCAATCAACGCAAGTGTAATTCTGTGACTGTACGACCCAATTTTCTTCGACTCTAAATAATCAAAAGCTGGGCTATCCATCCTATTCAACGAGGCATCAATGGTAGGCCTGATCTCATAATACAAGTAATTGAATTTGCAACAAAGACATGATAAAAACTCTGTGACTATCTCTGAGTGTGCAACCCCCCCAAAAAAATATCCATACCATACACAGTGGGAAGCCATAACATAAACACCATGATGAAAAATTCCCATTTGACAAATTGAAACACACAATCAACCTATCGTGTCGATTTATCAATTTGCTACAAGGAGATAGCACATAATTGCTCAAATCAATCAAACTGTAACAAATCATGTTGTGTAAAACTTGGGCTCATCCTTGATGATGCAATCAAATAACCATAACGCATATAGTGGATGGGATTGCCATAGTCATTCCAGTTTCCATAACCATTTGGCCCAAAAACTAATAGTTATAGTGATCAATTATTCGTGGTGTAGGAACACCACTCATACAAATGCATTTATGTGCGAACATCATTAAACAATTGTAACTAATGTTGAGTTTAACATCCAAATAATCTTCAATGCAAAAGATAGTGATGGTGTATCAACCCCAATCTTCAATCAACCAATTCAATACTGAGCCTATTACTTCGACTGTAATAATAATCAACAACCCGACCTAACATGTTGTGGAAACCACACATGCCCACGCATCGACATGAAGCGACTCTGTGACTTAATTAAAAACAATAATGGGTTATCAATTCCTTTAAACACAAGGAGATCGACTACATTTTTTATTTCTCCAAATAACCATGCAGGGTTTATCCATTGTAATAACACATGTAGTGACTAGATACCAAAACTAACATGATTGTCGCATAATCAAATGGGTGAGCCTGTAATCAATTCTGTCAACAACACATACTAGTCAACAATAACTAATAGTAAACTTGATAGGCTGTGATGGTTTTCTCTATCAACCCTCTGACTTGAGGAGTTAAGGGTTTTATCTATAGCCAAAATAGAGAGACTAGAGCTGACTCTTCCCTATGGTGAAAACCTCCGAGACCAACGGTGTATACACAAAGAACACCACAATTTACTTCGTGGACAGGGTGACGAATCCTGTGACAGGATAGGATATAACAGACGGGTGAGGCTCCAATTTGGCCTGGTGATGATACTTAACACATGCAAGGTATAACCCTTGTGGCTCTCCATTCAAACAACCACAACGCAAAGGTGAATATGGGAATGAGGACAAACAATATAACGCACTGTGTGATCATTAGTGGTGAAAACAAACCAATTCCCCAGTGAACAAGGCGCAGTAACACAAGGTGCTTCCAACCATCAAACCCCATAAAATTCAAATATTGGGTATGGTAATATGAATGCGTGAAGACAACCAGTCACTCAAGACCAAACAAAACCCTCAAAATAAACCAAAAAGGATGACAGAGAGACTTTATGATCGCTAATACCCAGGGTGACTAATAACACTATGACTTTAACATCATTGTAGAGAAAACCTTCAATTCTTCATTACAAAAATCACAAATTTACACAGTTGCAATACTTAAGGAAAACACAACCCATATATTTGAGCTAATATCCATTTCATAATAGAGCAGACTCATGGATGGCCAAAAAATGACATACCTATAATCCAAGCACTTTAAATGCGAGTTGGCCGAGCGGTTCCTCCCTGCTTGAAAATCGGATCATAACCACAAAAACAAGGTTGAACAATATCTCGACTAGGGTGGTGGCCGATGGAAGGAGTAGGGGTGACGTGCAGTAAATGCATGTCACCTCCACACTCAAGTTCATTCAATTTCCTAGTACGCATCAGCCACTAATTCAACAATTCATCCAATTTGAACCATGCATCGAAACCAATAATCTTTAATTGCCAAGAGCGCCACCGACTGTCACATATTACCAATTTCACTATACAGTACTGCATGTCAACTATGTTTCTATATAACTTCAATAAATCACATGACCTTGATTTTCGGGTTCAAGGTCACCAACAATGAGGAAAGTAGGACCAGGGTGCGCAATAGGACTACAACTTCATGTGATTCTAAGACAAACTGAGGGTATTGCCGACATGAAAATTCAAGAGTTCTGAGGAATGGATGACACAGGTTGATAGACAGCCTTTGAACAAGAGCATGAGACATATGGAAGAATCTAGTAGCATAGACTCAATGATGAAACCATGAGATGCAGTAGGCATCAATAAAATTCTCTACAAGGACTAGAAGAGTAACCAGTCAGGGGAGTAAACAATCTGTAACAAGCTCATCTTCCTAAGGTCATGCTAAACCCAAAATTATGATGACAAGTGGAATCAATTTTTTTTTTCTCTGTTCAAAGGTGACACGACTGCTTCCAATATAAGATAATACTCCCTTCCCGCCCATATTTTTTTGTTTTTTCATAGTCAAATGAATGCTATGATACAGAGGAGGAAACAAGTGTCGCAAGTAAGCATGTTAAGCCCTAATATTGGCTCATTACCCCTTAATTGGGGCATATTATATTAGTAATGTTATTTTATTTATGTCATCTTTAGGCCATTAGTTGTAATTATACCTCCTAGTCTCCTATATATACCAAGGAGACATTTTCATTTTGAATCATCTTGTACTTGAACATTTAAGTGGGGTAAAAGGAGGTTGCCCCCTCGAAGAGGCTTATTATCTGAAATTATCTCTTTTTCAAGGTTTGAGTACTTTTTCTGAGCTTTTCCTATGCTATATTGATATTTGGTTCTTAACATATGGTATCAGAGCTCAAGGTCTTGGGGTTTCGCTGCTACATCTGAGACACCTTGGAATTTTTGCTATAACTGTTTTTATACAAAATTTCAGAAGGAATGACTTAGAGGATAATTAGTAGACAGATCAAGGTACATTGGGTTCAAAATTTGTCTCCTAAGGCCTTATACTTTTGGAGATATAACTTGTACAAAATAGGGTTCTGGAATCATCTTGAACTGAGTCATTGCGGAATTTTCACTATAAAATTTTTATGTAATGTTTCAGACCCTGAACTCTGGAAACTATTCACATAAATTAGTAAGGCATCTGTGGTAAAACTTTCATCTTCTAGGTCATCTCAAATTTGTAGATACACCCTGTGTAAGATAGGGTATCTAACTAGTCCTATTGACTAGTCTCAAGAAGGTGTTCAAGGTAAAACAATCATAACTTCTTCCTAGAGTATCCAAATTGAGTGGGACTAGTTTCATTGGATCTTGGACAGTCTATAGTATTTTTTATGTGAGTTTTAGAATTTCATATCAATTATTTTGTGCGGGGCACGCTATACAAGCGAGATCTCCTGGAAAGGCCAAAAATCGGCAAGTTGTGGGGAAGTTATAGTAAATTCCACTTGGCACATCCAATTTTGATCAGACCTGTGGCATTGTAGAGAAGAAATAAAATAAAGTTTCATACCCAGAAGGGCCGAAACATGGGAGATACAACAGAATAAAGATTTTCCAGTAGAACCACCTCAAAATGAAGGTTCAAAAGTGATACTTGGCCAACATGCCACCCAAAAAGGGAAATTCCACACCAAATAAGCCTCAAGACAATCCTACTTGGACTCGGGATGAAGGTGAAGAAATGCGTAGGGACATAAATGATTTACAAAAGAACATAGTAACAAAAGATGAACTACAAGAGATGATGGAGGGTTTAAAAGGGGAGATCATGGAAGTATTGAAAAATTTCATAACAGAGAAGACACCTGAAAGTGAAAATGCATCCCATGAAATTCCTGATGAGGACACAAGGAAGGTGAATCAAGAATGTAGAAACTCCAACTTTGGTTTGAAGACCAACCACGTTCCTAAGATTGATATGAGGAATTTTGATGGCAAGAACCCAATCACATGGATACTTTAGATGGAGCAATTATTTGATATCCATAATGTGCCACATACACAAAAGGTACGAATTGCTTATTTATATTTAGAACCTAATCAATTTGTATGGTATCAATGGACTTGTTCTCGCAAATCACTCGTCACTTGGACAATTTTCATGAAAGAAATGATAACACACTATGAGGATACAAGGAACAATACCTTTTTTAGCCAATTGATAAATCTCAAGAAAAAGGGTTCAGTTATCGAGCACATTGCGAACTTCCAAAGATTTAATATAAAGGTAACCGATATTCCAAATGAGCACTTGATTGATGTATTCATAAGAACTTTAAAGGATAACATTCAACATGAGGTTCACCTTTGGGAACCAATTAGCATCAGAAGTCACTCCTGGATTGCTTGCAGGAGCCGAGCTTGACACCCATCAGTTTAATGTCACGATTTGTTTAAAGGGGTGATCAAATGGAGGAGAACTCAGAACAATATCGTTTCAACTCTGAAACTAGGCCAGGCATGCATGGGCAAGTGAGGTCTTAGATAAACTTCAAACAGTGAGTTGTAATAAAAGGTGAGCAGGGGGAAGATTTGTATAAGAAGAGTGCAAAGGTCTGTCATAAACATTAGGCTTCTAACAAACTGGAGAAGAAAGCGTCCAAACGCAATATCCTCTTACATTCAAACATGGGAGACCAGAGAATACAGGAATGTCACAACAAATCCTTTATCATAACAAAACTACAACAATTCATGCGAATCATTCGATCATGAACTCCCTGGTATGAGACGAAACATAGATGGAAAAGGAAAACTGTTTGTCATAAAACAAGAAATCTCAAACACAGATGCATAACCCAGAAACCAGAATGGTTGCTAAAACTTTACAGTTGGGAGCTTCGCTCTACCATCGATAGATACCAAAATGGAGAAAACGCCTACATATACTCAAAACAACAACAACAGCAAAATCGAGACATCGCATTAAACACGTTGCGTCTGCATGGCTTCTGACAATCTGCACCTGCAATCTTTGAATAATCGTGCACCAACGATGGATGCAATCGGACTTCTGACAGGTCTGTAGGCGAAACGACGTGCCTTTAACTTGTCACCGGACTTTCCCATTATGGCAGAGACGATGTCTAACCACCACCAACCGCTTCAATAACTACTTCCTTGGGATTGAGGATGGTTCGACCAACTCGACATCTCGAAGACGTGGATGGCCCTTCGTGTTGCCACCTAGATTAACTGAACGGCTCGATGAGAAGGCATGCTAGCCAGCGTGAAGGATGGGGCACATAATAGGAGTGGTGGCACCAGCCTCATGAGAGCGTGGTATGAAGTGATGGGGCGTGAGAGGGATGTCAGAGGAAAACACATGGCGAAGGACAACAGGTGGAAGGGGTAGGAGACGAGATATGATGGGCTTGTTTTTAGCAAGAGACTGATGTGGAAAGAGCAGGACACGTGGCAGTCGATGAGTGGAGGATGAGATGGGAGAAGGACCACGCGGACCAGAAAGGAAGGAAGATGGACAGATGTCGGCGGATGAGGAAGGGTTTAAAGGGAGCGAGTCTCATCACACGGTCAGGAACAGAGAAGGTGGCGCAGAAGGCTTCATGACGGGGAAGAGGGACCCACGCTGGTTAAGAACAGAGCAGCTAAAAAGGAAGGGATCTTCTGAGCGCTGTTGATCCGGGCGCATTGATCTCGACCATCGGGAAGATGCGTGCCCGATTCCGGACCCCCCCCACTCC
>JASDQU010301207.1:0-11291 GCA_032191745.1 Picea mariana
CCAAAATTAAAGAATTTGAGGCATCTCAAGTTCTATAACTACAACAAAGTTAATTTAATATTCTGCAAACTTTGGGTTTAAGGCCGGGAGGACATCATTATACAACACTCCAGTGGCGTTCGAGTTGTGTTAATCTCTTTTTTAATTCTCTATGTTGGAATTGATCATGGGTTTCCCTCCCCATCTCCTACATCATTTTGGTATTAGAGAAACCATGATAAATATCTATGTAGGTCCATACCTATAATATCTGAATGCATTCTCATGTTTTTTGTTTATAGTTGGAGACTTTACCGCTGAGTTAGTTTACTGCTTGAGACTTTGTCGCTGAGTTAGTTTGAGAGAAGAACTAAGTGTGTTTGGAGGAGCATTGGATTACACAGAGGTTAAATTGCAGCAGGTTAAAAATGGAAAAGGTGAAGAAGGTGAGCCAAAAAGAGAAAGAGTGGATGAGGGAAGAAATACAAGTGATAGGGAAACTAATCAAATAGTGTGAAGAAAGACAACATATAAAAACATAGATATGAGCCATAAAAAGAAGAACAAGGGCATTGAAGAAAGAATAAAACAAAAGAATTGAAAATAGAGAGATTTCAGAGGAGGTCTTAGCTGTGGAAGTGTATTGCTACCTGGAATAAGGGGAAGCACTTGAGAAACAATGCATAAAAGCTTAGGGTGTGTGTGTTGATCAAAGAATGTAAGAAGAGGATAATATGATTGAGCATGTAGAGACTTATATGCATGTTTATAAATGTGAGAAGAAGAATGATGCCACAAATTGCATCCCAGAAAAGGTTGTGGAAACCTTGGTGAAGATAAATGGAGAAGACAAGAAGCATCTAGCTAAATACTTCTCAAAGGAGGAGATTACAAAGGATCAACCCGCTGAAGATAAGACTGATTTGCAAGTTAGAGAAAACAAAGGCTTAGGAGAAGTGGGGAATGTGATTTATCTCTTGAATATAGAAGATGTAGAGGTCATTCACAATATGATTTAACAACTGACCATATGGAGAAGATTGATGTAGAAGTCGAGGTGAAAATTTTCCTAGATATGGTGAGATTTGACTTCATACAAAGAAGTTTGTTTACTAAGTTGATCAGAGTTTTGGAGGTGAAGATTACAAAATAAAATGTGTTGGCACTTCACGTACTTGATATATTATCCCAAGTATATTAGGAAATTTGGAAATTGATTGATGAATATGAACAATATATGGAGAGAGTAAAACATTGGATGTGGAATTTTGGAATTCATGAATGGGACACTGTCTAAAGTGAGTCATGGTTCGATAGGTGGAGAAAGATGAGGAAACTAGAGTGGAATACCTCTAAACCTTGAAGTTCAATTTTTTTAAAACAAAGGGAGTATGATGCAGAGCATCGTCACCTTTCTGGAAACCTCCACACAATCAATAGACTACACCACACATAGTAAAATGTGGCATTCTTGCATGCCAATGAAGATCCACGTTTCAGTCTCAAAACGTGGCAATATTGCATTCCATTGAAGAGCCACCTT
Source organism: Picea mariana (assembly GCA_032191745.1). Taxonomy (NCBI): domain Eukaryota; kingdom Viridiplantae; phylum Streptophyta; class Pinopsida; order Pinales; family Pinaceae; genus Picea; species Picea mariana. Next base: position 1,523 of record JASDQU010301207.1, read on the forward strand.
CAATAATATTTGTATAAGAAGAGGTATGTAATAGTGGTAGTGGAAGACTCGAGAGCATTGTTRAGACTCAGAGGATCTTTGCAGATGCGCTTAGAGGAGTTGTGCATGCCGGAGGACATTGCAAATTGAKTTGAATGTCAATCGTGTGGCTTGGAGGCCATTAGTATATTYCTGAGTAGTCGGTCTTGTGATGACCTAAGAATKTAATAGGGTAGTTCTTTTGTTTACAATAGAGAATTACAATTGTTACTGTGTTATATTACCACCCAACATGAGTTTGAATATGTAGTAAGGTGGTGTTTGACTTGTTGTAGTAAACTATCTGATTTACTATGTAAAAGTTGATTGTTGCGTGAGATGTCTGGGTCTAGCTTGCCAATGTTCTATACTTTCGTATCTTAGTTTATATGAGCATTTCCAGTTCAATGTTTTTGACAGTGGATGGTTCTTTTCCATGAGTTTATTCAACACTCCAATGGTGTTCCAGTTGTGTTAATCTCTTTTTTAATTCTTTGTGTTTGAATTGATCGTGCACCTGCCTCCTCATTATCTTCATCAATGTATCAATCCATAGGCATTGACATACTTACATGGTTAGCATATCAATCCATAGGAATTCAAGCAGTGCGTTTTCAAGTTGTGCATTTGATCATCTAGTTATTACCATTGCTGAATTTTTATTGAAGATGGTAGAGTTTTTTATACAACAGTATATTACTTTAATTGTTGGTAATAAGTGAAGGACATATATATAGTGGGTTGAGCATTGCTTCTAATATGTAACCAATTTGGATTTTTAAAATAACAAGGTGTTGGCTTTTGGAAATTTCATCAGTAGAGTGAGAAAAACATAGTTCTTAAGTCATTTTTTTTGCCTGTTGATGAATGGAGGCAGATCCATTTCTGACATGCTTGCTTGGTGATTAATGACAGGGGATCTTAAAAACAGGGACCTAACTATCATTGCATTGTCAACGAGTTTCTTGTGTGCATGTTACACAAAGAAAGGATCCATATATCAAATTTGAAGATAAATAACTCTATATGGATTGACTTAGTTACGTGATACAGGAAATGATTAATAGAAGGCATTGGACAACTCATAGAAAACCTGACATTTACTTTGCATAACTACTAAACAACCTCCATTTTTCACAAATTTGAGCAAATCCATGTGCCATAAATGGCTCTGTTATCGCGCAAATTATGTTCCTTGTCAGAATCCCCAGTGCCAAATGATTGCAAATGTGAAAATGTGGAAGTGCGAGATTAGGATAGACACTATTTTATCCTAACTGCCATGCTTTTGAAAATGCTATATAAAAATTTTGTGGTAATGGACTGTGTTTCTAAATTTTTTTTCTCAAAAATAATTTTCTATCTAGTGATTATTGACATTTTGTAAAGTTACTTGCGTTAGTTGTATCGACGGTGCTTGGCTAGCCATGTCTTTTGGATGTGTGTAGTTCATCAAGGATATTTATAGTTTCAATACTAGTTATCAATTCATAGTATTTATCATTTAACAATATCGACAAAGTGGATGTCCATCTCATATTGTTGAAATTTGGAAAGAGACTTTGCCTAAGGATGTTCTTCAAATTGTCTGTGAAGGAATATTGTTACTAGAGGATGTGGTAAATAAGATATGCAGACAAAACTACCTATTTCTTTTTCTATCTTCTATACCTTTTATTTTTTCAACGAACTTTGGTATATGTGAAACCTATGAATAGTACATTACGGGAATCAAATTGCTTTATGCAAAAGTGCATGAGGTGTATTCACTAAAATTTCCTTTCCATCCTTGAATTAGATACAAAATATGGGGAATGATAAATAGAAACCATTAACCAAACAATAGGAGAGCTCGACATTCACTTGCTAGTGGTTTTAGATAACCTTCATTTCTTTGCAAATTTGAGCAAATAAACATGTAATAAATCACTCCCTTATTGTGAAAATTAGGTGCATTGTGAGAAACTCGATGGCATAACCATTGCAAATGGAAAAGTGTGGAAGTGTGGGATGATCATTGGTATGAATAGTCCGCACAGGGCTTGAAAATATAATTAGAACAAGAGGTGACTATGTGGATCATACACCGATGCAAAGTGATGATGTGTGAAAGATATAGGTACGCAGAATGTGGAGATATCGTCACAACAAGGGGCTAAGTAAAAAGGCTAAGGTGGAAAATGGCTAAGTAAAAAGGCTTTTTACTAAGGAATTTTAAAAATATATTACATTGACAGAAGAATTTGATACAATATTTTCATTTAGAATTTTGTATTGGAGTAACCGATACATGAGCTATTATGCCAAAATATCTTCCTTTCTTTGGAAAATCTCTAAATTAAATGCGTTTTCACTTTGCAATTTGTCACGTTGCAGGTAGGATTTTAATATGACCATGTCTTTGTAGTGTGCACAACCATATCTTCAACACTAGTGTAGTGTGCAAAGATGTCTCAAGCAAGGGAAGGACTCTGGTCTATTTCCAACTTCTTTGTGCAGAATCCATAACTGGTGCATCTGCATATGCACATATGCACACCTATGCAGTTTTGTAGTTCGTACAAATGTATGTTCATTGCTTTGGAATTCCGCATAGGTTTATTGTTACAAAGATGACACTTATTATATTTTCAAGAACTGTGTGGAGAATTTAAATAACTCACCACACTACATTCATGTAGCGTCGCACTTCTGCACTTTTAATACTTCAGATAATCACATTTGTTTTTGGTTAGAAAAGTTCTCATAACCTGTGGGGCCAACATTCTTAACCATTGGATAATAAACCACAACCCAGGGGAATTTAAGCCATAAAAATAACCCGGGGATTGCACCCGGCCTGGGCTGCACCAACCCTTAACATGGCTGGAAGTTTGGGTGTCTCCTCCTGGCTAAACTCACCATAAGGGTATTGAACTCAGGTCACCTAGAAAACAAAACCCACACCTTAACTGATTGAGCTAGCAGGAATTGACCAAATAGATGTATTTTAATTGAGTACCTGTATATGTAAATTTACGATTCATCATAATTTCGACCAAGAAAAGTTATTATAGTTGTTAGGTGTTTTCATTTCTATTCGACTAGTCATTGCATACAAGTTACCGGAGTCGTTCATAGTGATTTAAATTGTCTGTTTTGAAATCCTGGGACAAACACTGTGTTAATTTTTTTATTTTCAAAACCATGAAACAAATGACCTGGAAAAACAATCAACTATGGTGGTTATCTTATTACAAGGTCAAGCGTTTAAAGTGCATTGGAAAATTCTATTTTTTATTGAAGTTTTATTGCATTTTGTTCTATATAGGCCAATTAGAATATTATTGTTAGTGTTTATTTAGGAGACATTTATCATAGATACCGTAGAAATAGAAAAAATATTCAGTTAGAACAACTTGCTTAAATGAATAGAAAGCACATTGATCATTGGATGCCATGCCAAAAACAGGGCAATATACAAATCCACATTAATATATGAAAGAAGAACATATGTAGTTGCAATTTGTTGTCCAACAATAGTGTGTAATTGTTTCTAGTAGTAATCTTTGACACTGTTAGCATATACATATGACATTTGCAAACAATACCAAATTTTTTAAAGATTTCAAGGCTTTCCTACAAATTCCATCTCAACCATAATTCTGGCAACATTAAATAGAAAAAATTGTTCTAGTAACAATATATCAACGTTGCAATGTAACACGACTGATAATATATAAACATCTAGTCCAATTTTCATTAAAATTTTGACATAATTTGATTGGAGAAATTCAATACAATGACAATGCAATGCTAACAATGTGTAGCAAATACTTTGGACTCAAAATGTACATATAACGCACACGTTATTGATGGTATTTAATAACTGTACAAACAATATGTATATACAATGTATATTCTATTACGCATCAACATTTAGGTCAATATAAAAAATAATAACTAAATTATAGTTCTAGTATATGTACAAAGAAATCCAAAAGCAATACATAGAACTCATCACACATGCATGATTACACTGTCTTTGTTCAATATCTATCCCACATGAAGTACCACACTGTCTTCATTTAATGTAAATTTTTCATGCACTCAAAAATCACACAACATATAAACAATTTTGGCTTTCTTTTGAAAATATATTTCATATTTCATTTTTTACAAGCTGGGTAGCAACTCTTGCAGTATAGGTTTCTTGGTAATGCATTGCACATTATTCTTGTCCATTGTGCATAGAATAGCACTCAAAAAATTATTATATATAAAGTGGAATCTTTGATTACATATTACATAGTCAAACATATTTTTTATCAAAGTAGATGTGCCTACAAGACAGTTGGAGATAGCACAGACATGTTCAAATGGAGTTGAATATTCATTTGATATTATCATTGTACCTTAGACCTATTTATATAGTACAAAGCTTTAAAATTTAGGCTGTGTGTGTGTGTGTGTGTGTGTATTTACAAATAATTTTGTACACAAGATTTGTAGATAGAGTTGTCAATCTAAATTTGTGTGTATCAACATACTAGGGATTTAACCCTACACAAAGCTACTTTAGACATTGTGGAAGATTTCACCCATCATTAAAGATCAATTTCAAAATTAGTAATCATTTACATAGATCCAAATGATAGTAATTGAATTATTGCTAAAGTTTGTATATTTCTTAAACAAAAAGGATACTAAATTGGGGAATAAGTGCTTTTGGATGTTTTGGCCTAGGAAAGGTGGAAGGATCACTTATTTAATGAGGATTAGGACATTTCATTTGTTAAAAGTTTTTTCCCGTGTCTTCTTATTTGTCTTTGTTCTTGCATTTATAACAAAGTCTCTCTAAGAATTATGTGATTTTTAAATCAAATTTGGAGCTTTAATTGAAATGGAGTTCATTTTGTCCCTCACACTTCCTATGGATTTAAAAAGGGCATGAAAATCCTTTTCATTCATGATTTATTTGGCATCAAATTCTTCAAACTTGAGAATCTATAACCATGCTTGGATATTGATGCAAGAGCATCCTTTGAGCTTTGATAATGTTTCACATCCAAAAACATTTTCTCTTAGTTCTATGTTTTATTTTTATTTTTTCAATTACTCAATAACGACAGTGGTCTAACATTTTCATCAATGTGCATTAATCTCTTGGAATTAGATGCTGAATTTTTTATGTGTTGTAGAGAATAGCATATTCTACCTTCACACCAAATTCCATAAGTAGAAATCGAGTTTAGACCCCACATCCAAGTCTAGAATCGACACATAGAGAAATTCCTATGTAGATAGTGGCTTAGTATTTTGACCAAAGTACGTTAATATTTTGGAATCAAGGTATGAAATTTGAACATGATGTCAAGGAAATATATTAATACATGCTCACCAATCTTCAACAAAATTTGAGGCTGCATAGGTGTTCAAAACTAATCGATAGTACTTTCTAGATTGTATTTATGTGTTGAAAAAGGCCTAGTATTTTGGTTAGCACGCTCTCATAGTTTGGAAGTAAGGTATGAAATTTGGATATGTTGTACAGGACAAATTCCCTTATCTTCTCACCAAATTTCATAAAAATATCATTGATTTTAAGTTGCGCCATTCTTAGATACTATACATTGATTTTTTCAAAAACAAGGGTTTAGTATTTTGTCTTGTGTGCAACCAATTTTTGGAGTTGGAGTTTGAATTTTTTATAGGATGAAAAGGACATATGTTTTTATCTACCCTCCACATTTCATAGAAAAATATTTAGTTTAAGGGGTTCAAATAATTTAATTACAGAGTGATAAAAAAGGACAAAATTTATTCCATGTCTTTATTTTTCCAATTTTACTTTGAATATTCAAACTTCGATGCTTCAGATGTATTTGGAAGTTAAATTGTCTATAATTATTTATTTATTATTTGAAAACATGATTGAGATAGCCAACTAAATTGAAATACTTGGTATCCAAATAGTCATGCCCCATCGCTTAAATACTTGGGAGATTGATGTAATAGGGGCTTTTGGCTCTCCATTGTTTGGTATTTTGTAGCTGCAAGTTTTGTTGTGTGATCCAAAGACCTATGTATAGGATATATGAATGTAATACAGCCCAAGAGAATTGGCTATTGATTTCAATAAATTTAGTAAATGTTGTGGAATGTCTTTGTTGTGTTTTTAATTTTAGAACAAGATGTGTGTGTGAAATATCTATTTAGATTAATAAATTTAAAGTTTTGTGGTCTTTTGTGAATGCTTCCATTGTATGAATCTGATCACAACCCCTCACTATATCAAGTGGTATTAGATCTTCTATTATGACTATAAATGTATCCTTGCGTTGCATCAAGTGGTATTAGATATTCTAATGTGTGACTATATTTGTAGCCTTGCACTGCATCAAGTGGTATTAGAGTGAGTTGATCTTGCTATTAAGACTCCTCAATGGATGACAATTCTATAAGAGTGGAACGAAGGGTATAATTGTCTAAGAGAGAAGCATAGGATCTCGTAGAGAGTTAATAGACATAGAGTTGTTGTAGTGATCCAATAAATAATTTCAAAGATGGAATAGAGAGGAAGAGGTCACAGATGGCCCATAAGACACGAAGAAAATGATGTTGATGACCTTGTAGCAATGATGAGGAGAATGATGGAAAAAATGGATGCCATGGAAGCAATACATAGAAGTAATTCCCAAGTAGAGGACAATGTGATGAAGCAGAGGTGGAGATTGCAAGAGAAGAACCAGAAGAGCAAGTGATAGTTGAAGATAGAATGATCAAAGTGATCAAAGGTATTGGAGATAAACTTAAAATTGAAACTCATATTTATTCTGAAAGTTTGAATCCCAAGGAATTGATATATTGGATAGGAGAAATAGAAAAATATTTTGAATTTTAACAAATTAAAGATCCTATGAAGATTAGGTTTTCTTCTACAAGGTTGAGGAGTCTTTCTTATTTATGGTGGGATAATTTGCAATTGGAAAGGGAGTATGGTGGAAAATAGAGAATTAAAACTTGGAAGGTATGGTAGCCCGGTTGAAAAGAACATTTTTTCCTATAGATTATGCCTTGAATATGTTGAGAAGATTGCAAAATTTGAAGAAAGTGAAATTGACTATAAGGGTGTACATGGAGTAATTCTATAGACTTTCTATAAGGTATATACAAAATGAGGAAAGTCCAGAATCCATTGAAAATCATGTGAATGGTTTGAGTTATTCCATTTAAAATGAATGTGTTGTGTTTAATTTTCTTTTAGTTGAAGAGGCTTATCAAGTAGCCTTGAGAATTGTGAAGAAAATGTAAATAAAGGAAGCAGACATTGCAGAGAGGTCAAGGATTTGGGAGAGAGTGTCATAGAGAAAAAAAGAAATAAAGTGAAGCAAGCTCCAACACCATGGACTGGCTTGTTGGAAGAACAGTTGAATATTACAAAGGAACATAGTCAATGAGAGGTGGATCTTGAGAAGTTGGTTTGAAGGAAATTTCTACAAATGTGGAATGTAGGGCCATGGGATGTTTGAATGCCCATAGTTGCTAAGGGAAGGAAGAAGAGAAAACAGATGGACTCATATTTTTTAAGGAGAACCAACAATAGAAACAAGTGAAGTGATTGATGTGGGGTCAGGTCATGGGGAAAATTTGATGATGAGGAAAATATTCTTGTAGCTCGAGAAAGAGGTTGATAAAGAACCATAACAAAGGAAGACAATGTTTAGAAAGAAATACAAAATATGAGGTAAGTGTTGTAATTTGGTTATTAATGATGGTAGTTTATAAAATTTAGTGTTTATTGAGGTTGTTAAGAAGTTGAATTTGAAGAGTACACTTCATTCAGAAGCATATAGAGTGTCATGGTTACAAAATGAGCATAGGATCACTATGAGAGAGAAATGTTTGATTAATTTTGATATTGGAGGTTATAATGATAGCATTCTATGTGATATTTTTCCCATGGATGTTTTCCACATTTTATTGGGAAGACCATGGAAGTTTGATAGAGGAGTTATACATGATGGGAGAAGAAACTAAGAAGAAATAACTACTAGTTTGAGGAAGATGGGAAGACATTTAACGTACATATTTTGAATAAAGAAGTGGAGAAGGTTTGGAAAGTGATGTTGATTCTAGTCTTGACATATGTGAATAAAACAAAGAAACAAGAACTTGTAGATCAATAGGCTAAAGAAAAAGTAGAGCAGCGCATTGGTGTTACAACAAATAGATTTTTGAAGGAGGAGATGATGTGAGTTTGTCCTTCCCATAATATTTTTTGTGGTAGTATGTTTGTAGGAAATGTAGTGGAGGAGGTGAATAAAGTATCCATCAAGAGTAAAAACACAAAATAAAGAGATGATAACAACAATAGATTTGATAGCGATGAGAGGAGTGAATTGGTAAAGTCAATGCAACTAACATTGAGAATGGCACCTAAGAGGGAGGATGGGGAGGCAGTAAGAACCATTGAGTGGGACTAGTGTAATATAGAAATCACTATTGAGTTGAGGGAGAAGGATTTAGTGCAACACTATGGACCAAATTTGAAAAGAATTGAAGAAATTCTAAAGAGTGGAGTAGATGAAAAGAAGAGTGAGGTCATATTATTGAAGGTGTTGTGAATATTAGCAACAAACTCTTGGAATAGGAGTATGGTCCGTGTGTAAAATTTATTCACCATAATTTTGAGAAAGAAGCTAAAATTTTTCCAACTAAGGGAGTCTGATGTAGGAGCAACCCTGGGGCTTTGGCAATCCTACACACCCAAAAACATTTGTTTTTAGTTCTATGTTTTATTTCCAATTTTCTAGTTACTCACTATCGATAATGATCTAACATTTTCATTGGCACATTAATAGTTTGGAAATATATTCTGAAATTTGGATATGTTGTAGATGATATCATATTCTATCATCACACCAAATTTTATAAGCACATGTGAATTTTAAACTACATGCCTTAGTCCAGAACTAGTGCATAGAGAAATTCCTATGCAGATAGTGGATTAGTATTTTGACCAATGTGCCATCATATTTTACAATAAAGGTTTGAATTATTTCAAGGAAACATATTTATACATGGTTACCAACTTTAAGAAAAATTTGAGGCCGCGTAGTTGTCCAAAACTAGCACACGATACTTATCAAATTTTATTTCTACACCAACAGAGGCCTAGTAGTGTGATCAACGTGTTCCCATACTTTGGAATTAAGGTTTTAAATTTGGATATGTTATATGTGACACATTATGGTATTCAATTACCAAATTTCATAAAAAAAATATTGATTTTAAGTTCTACTCGCAAGCTACTCCATGTTTAGAGACCGCACACAAAACTTTTCAGACATAGGGGTTCAATAAATTGTCTTGAGTGCAACCAATATTTTGCGTTATGCTCTGAAATTTTTACATGATGTAGAGGACATATTTCTCTATCTACCCTCCAAATTTCATAAAACAATATTGAATTTAAGGAGTCAAAATAATTTAATTTATAGAGAAAAAGGACATACTTTCTTCGACATTTTTATTTTTCCAATTTGACTTTGAATATTCAAACTCTAACACTTGGGTTGTAATTGGGAGTTAAAAAGACAATTATTATCGATTTATTAATTATAAATATGTTTGAGTTACCCAAGGAAATGAAAATACTTGGTATCCTAATAGTCATGGGCCCATAGCTTAAATACTTGAAGATTAATTTATTAGGGGTATTTGGCTCTCCATAGTGGTGTTGTGTGATCCAACTACTTGTTCATATGAC
>JASDQU010301208.1:0-13862 GCA_032191745.1 Picea mariana
TTGAAGACCTTCTAAACCTTTAGTTACCTTTCTCTTTGACTCCATTAACCCAAGGCACTAATCTAGAGTCTTTCCTTGAGCTTGTTGTGCCCTTTCAACCTTCAAACTCTTTCAAAATTGCAAAACCCTAACTAACCTACTTGCTAACCCTAGCCTATTTTTGGACTAACTCCTAAATAAATAGGTTCCAAAATCACTTACTGAATCTCACTACATGGCCATGCGAATCGAGGTAAATCTCTCTTTGTCCAAAGGTAAAAACTTTTCCTCTCTATGGACTAAAATCAATGATGATACCTCGGACACTCTCAGTTTGAAAAAACTAGTTTCCCTTGAAACCTTTACTATTGATTCATAAGAAAGAAGGTGTTGACCACCTCTCCAACATAGGTGGTCAACTCCATGTGCCATGAAGAGATGCATCATCAAATGCTCATTCGTCGAAGACTTTTGGTTCTACAGGGCATTTTTGGCCGCAACACTTCTTTTTGTAACTGGAATTTCCACACCCCTGCGTGGGTCAATAATGTAATAGGTCTGCATGGATCATGTCTAGGTCAGTTACCTTGGGATCGGTTCACTGGGAGAGTTCCTTTCATCGAGGGTTTTTTATCCTCGGGTTATCAATTGGGCTTTTCAGCCTTATTGATTGCCCTTGAGTTGTTCCCTCACACTTGCAATAATTCCTCCAAAGTGGTGAAAGGCATTCCAGAGGGCTTATCTTTTGGTAATTATTGTTAGGAATCATTGTAAATGACCATGCAAGACATCTTAAAGAGTCTCGCGGAATTCCATCGAGTCTAGAGTAGTTTTTTTTAATTAATTAATTTTTAATTAAATTTCCCTAAGTTTGGAGGTTTAATTATTTAATTAATTCATTATTTTTGAGCAAAAATTGTAAAAAACTTTTGATAGGGGTATTTGTGCTCAAAAGAAATGGAATGAGACCCCCTACATCCATGGATCAAGTTTCATCTCAGTCGAACAACCTTTGCTATGGGTTTGTCCACCCGGAGTGTCGGTCAGTCAAAAACAACAATTTTAATTGCTAAAGTCCAAACATGGCAAAAATGTAATATTGTAATAATGAGTTAAAAGGATGATAGAAGGTGGAAAAAGATAAGAGAGATGAATCCTAGCCTAAACCTACCCATCCCAACCTTTCTTAACCTTTTCACACACCTCACCCACTCACCCCACTCAAAAAGTGACGCCCCTTAGGGGAAGTTATGCCCCCCTTGCTAGGTAAGACATGGCATCTTTTGTTTTTAAGTTGTGAGGGCCCCTCCACTTGTGGTTTGCCTTCCCTCACCCCCCACGTCTCCCCTCAACTCACCCCCTATCCATTTCCCTCATTAATTACCTCCCTTTCTTTGCCTTTCCCCCNATAATCTAAAAAAAAATATTTAACCCTCTTCACTCACTTGGCACGTATCCCTAGCCTCCCACTACCTTTTTTTCTTAATCCCAACATTCCCACACTCATCTACATGTTAGATCTACTTCTCAAACCCTAGATGGTGCGCCCTACCCTTGGGATCTCCTCTTGTGCTTGGTGGTGGACACTTGGCATTGATCCAAGAAGGGTGAGTTTTCCTTTCCAAGTATAAATAGATCCCTCTCCTCACTCCCAACTCACCATATCTTGAGCTATTGTTATGCTACTTGATTTTCCACTCCCCCTCTCTCTCTCTTCTTGTTTCATTTTCCATTCTTTTTCTCTTAGAGATTTGGAGCAAGTATTTCTCCAAGATCCATTTTCTTGAGTAATAATAAAGGAGAAACTTTGGAGGATTTTGGAAGAGCAACAAGTAATTTTGTTCTTGCTACACATGAGGTAATCTTGTTTTGGTTTGATATAATGATGGCATAGGTAGATCTTGGGTAAAGTATTTTATTTGGGTAGATCTTACAAAGAGTATTCTTGTATATCTATATATGTTGGTTAGCTAGATAGGGTGCAAGTATTTCATCTTATTAGCTTGATCATCCATATTATCTATTGTATGCATGTCATTTTGTTAGATTTTGCAGGTTTGGCTTCAAGGGTTTTATTAGGAATGCCTCAAGGAAGAGTCCTCCTTTGAAACACACATAAACTCCTCTTTTCTTTCTCATTTACTCATTCTCTTTTGCTGCTCATTCCATATATATTTCAGTTAGCATTGACATTGTAGAATGGTCATTTAAATCTGAAATTTTCATTAACATTTTTTGTGAAAAAATTTTGCCCTAAAAAACAAAAGTTTTTTCTTCACTTGTATTGTTGTGTGTAGTTTTTCCAGCAAGCATAGCTTGTTGGTTTTTGTAGGTTTCAGATCTGGTTGAGGGGGTTATGCTACCTGTTGTTGCCTGATACACACTTGGGAGACGTGGAAGAAATCTTCAATCCACTCGGTGTGTCCTTGGGGACAAGTGAGAGTTAAGGTGTTGTCACCTAATCCTCAACTCCTCCGTCTGGGCCAACTCCTAGCAAATTCAAGGGGGGTAGTCCCTAACAAATATACTATGGCTTGAACTAAGCTAAGTACAAGAAATTAAATCTAGGAGTTTATTCTTTCATTCAACAATCAACCATAAATTGAAATACACATAAACCAATCATTCATCCATGATATAACATCAAGCATATACTTGCATAAAAAGGATACTCAAGTACGTTTGTTATATGCAAGTAAATTTAAAAAATGCTTCAAAGCAGATAACCAATATATAAAAGGAAGCTTGTGGCTTTGCTGAGTGTGAAATGAGACCAGTGCCTTAAAGTGAATCGTGGGCAATGTAGTTCATGTGTTTTATTAGGATAAATTGATGTTGAGTTAATGAAATGGTTTGGGCCTCCTTGGAGGTTAGCTCTTTGTTTGGAAACTTGGGAAGAGCTTTACCGAAACCCAATGGTCTCACCAGTGAAACTCACTCAAAGTGTTGGATGTCCAAAATGGGTGGGAAGCCAGGTCCCGAGAGGGCCCGCCTTACTACGCAGGTCACTTCAAGGCGTTTTCCCATGCATTAAGCTAACTACTTTAGAGATTGTCTTAATTAAACTATTAACCACTGACCAGCACAATGTGTATGAAACTTACTTCCAGCAGATCGAGACTAGCTCGCAATTGGAAGGGTCAGGAACCGCACTGAGAGATGAGGGGAATTTGTTTATTTTAAACTAGAAATAAATACTGAAATGAAATGTGAGACTAATTACTAATCCACACTGATCAGGCCTCTTTCGAGGAGCTGAGGGGATGGTTTATTTCCAACTTGAAATTGCAAGAAAGTAAAGCTAATCTAGCAATTAGTGTTCTAATTTGCAAAAGGAACTCTAATCTAGATTGATTGCAGTGCTTTGTGATGAATTAAAAGATTACTTTAGCTTATCTTTAGTTATGAAAATCAAATCTAAGCTAAAACTACAAAAATTGACACCACCACCGAAAACACCGTTTCCCCAGGGGGGATGAAAAGCGAAAGCTTGTAGCCCCACTGATTTTATTAAAGAACTTGCACGAAAATTTAAGGAAGTGACTTGTGACCATTCATTAGGGGGGTCACAAGTCTTTACAATGTCTTACAAATGTTTATTGTGTAAAGAGGTGCCCCAAGGGGTCTCGGATGCTCCTAATCCGTCGAAAACGGATAGAATTTCCTCTTATCTGTTTGTCAACCTGCACAAAACCGCAAACAAACAACAACAAGAGATGCCCAAAAACACTTTGAAGTGTCTTGGGTTATTAGTATGAAAGCCCCAAAATTTGACTAAGTAAAATTCTATGATAACTAGCAAATTTCTGAATTGAAACTAAGTAAAGAAAGCCCTTTTCTTACTATTATTTTCGTTGTTCTAAAACAGAAATATAAAGACAGTAAGCTTTTCTCAAATATGGAAATTAAACTTTTGGAAAGCACCTATCTTTAACCTTTAAAAGTTGCCAAAAGAAGAGAGACTAAAGATGAAATAAAGCAAGCTAGATCTAATTAAATCTTTCTTTAGAACTTGAGATCTAAACTACTTGCTTTGAAATACATAATGTAAATGAGACATTCAACCTTAGAAACCAACAATCCTTTTACTTTATGTATATTTGGAACAAGTAACCAAGGGATATAGAATTTGATGAGAAAGAGAAGAAATAAATGCTTGATTTTCTTGAACCCTTGGGCAATGGAGTCTCCTGTTTCGATGGAAAGTGGAGAGACTATGCTACTTCACCACAATTTTTGAAGAATGAGGGGGCAGCAAGCTAGCTTAGCCTCTCCTTCAAATAAGATATCTTGCACAACTTCAAACTTCTTGCAAAGAGGTTAACCGCATTGGTGTCATATAATTTAGAAAAATTTGAGAGCATGAGAATTAAACAAAATAAGCATGCACATTAAACTACCTAGCATATATAAGACAATATAAACAAGAAGAAAGAAAGATTCCTACCTCTATCCTATTGAGAGATAGCTCCCCTTACAAGGTCAAGATTCACCAAAATTTACAAGAAATAATCAACAAAGCATATACCTCATATACACCATGCACATTGATGATCCACACACAATAGCTCTACACTGTTCAGTAGCCTCCAAATCCTTTTTATTCAAATAGAAATGATATTCCGATTACAATAGCAAGCATCTCAACCCAAGCTCCAACTCACTCACAACAGGGCGAATGCCTTTGCTTTATACAATTTTGGGTGAAGATCCTGTTGACCGCCCATTTAGCACCGGTGGTCAACTCCATGTGCCATGAAGAGATGCATCATTAGATGCAAATTTGTCGAAGACTTTGGTTTTACAGGGCAGTGTTTGGCCCCAACACTTCTTTTTGTAATTGGAATTTATGCACCCCTACGTGGGTTAATAATGTAATAGGTCTGCATGAGTCATGTCTAGGTCAGTTACCTTGGGATCGGTTCACTGGGAGAGTTCCTTTCACCGAGGGTTTTGTATCCTCAGGTTATCACTTGGGCTTTCCAGCCTTATTGATTTCCCTTGAGTTTTCCCCTTACACTTGCAATAATTCCTCCAAAGTGGTGATCGACGTTCTAGTGGGATTATGTTTTGGTAACTATTATAGGGAATCATTGTAAATGACCATGCAAGACATCTTAGAAATTTTCGCGGAATTCTGTCGAGTCTAAGTTAGTTTTTTTTAATTAATTAATTTTTAATTAAATTTCCCTAAGTTTGGAGGTTTAATTATTTAATTAATTAATTAATTTTGAGCAATAATTGTAAAATCTAGGTCCTTGGACTTTTGATAGGGGTATTTGTGCTCAAACGAAATGGAATAGCACCCACTACATCCATGGATCAAGTTTCAGCTCAGTCGGACAACTTTAGCCATGGGTTTGTCCACGCGGAGTGTCAGTCAGTCTAAAACAACAATTTTAATTGCTAAAGTCCAAACATGGCAAAATGTAAAAATTTTAATAATGAGTTAGAGGATGTGAAAAGGTGAAATGAGGGTTAGAGAGAGACCCCCTAAGCATAACATGACCATCCCAACCTTTTCCAACCTTGTCTAACCCTTTTCCACCTCTCCATACTCAAAAGTTACGCCCTCCTAGGGGGATTGACGTTTTTTTCTTGGTGGTGGATGTTGTGACTTAAATGGGGCCCCCTTTCATGAGTTATGTCTCCCTTTAACCCTCACATCACCTCCTAGGGTGATCCCACTCCCTTTTTCTCATTAATCCCCCTCCATTCTTTCCATTTCACCCTTTTTTTTGCCCCCTCCAAGAAGAGTTACACCCCCCTCCATCTAGAAACTCCACAAATGATTTTTTTTTAATTATTTGAGACCTCTCACCTTCCTTGGCATCAATCCCAAGGCCTCCCACACCTCTTTTCTTGATCCCAACACCTCCTACATTTTTATACACCCCTAGATCCAGCTTTCAAACCCTAGATGGGGCGCCCTAGCCTTGAGATCTACTCATTTGCTTGGTGGTGGACACTTGGAGTAGATCCAAGAGAGGTAGGTTTGCCTCTCCAAGTATAAATAGATCTCATTTCTCACTCCCAACACACCATATCTTGAGCTATTGTTATGCTACTTGATTTTCATCTCTCTCTCTCTCCATTATTCCATTTTTCCATTCTATGCTCTTAGGGTTTTGGAGTATTTTCTCTCCAAGATCTATTTTCTTGAGTAGAAATAAAGGAGAAACTTTGGAGGATAACTAGAGGAGCAATGCGTATGCTTGATCTTCTTATGCTTATGAGGTAACATTGTATCAATTTCTTTGGGTGATTGCAACTTTTGATCTTAGGTAAAGTGTTATCTAAGTAGAACTATTAATGCGTATGCTTATGGGTTTATTTATCTTTATGTATTAGATAGGATTGAAGTGTCATTTTATTTACATACATCAACATATTATCTCTTGTATGCACATCACTTAAGAGAGTTTTGCAGGTCTATACTTCAAGGGTTTCATTGGGAACTGCTTCAAGGAGAAGGGTCTCTTGAGACACTCATACACTCCACTTCTCTAACCCTTTTACTCTTCATCTATATCGTTTTTTATACACATTCATTTTTCAGCTAGCATAACATGTTTAGATAGGTCATTTATATACAATATACTCTCTTGTTCTTGTGGAAAGTTCTTGCCCTAAAAAAGCAAGGTTTTTCCATCATTTTTCTTGGTTGTGTGTAGCTTTTCTAGCAAGCATAGCTTGCTGGTTTTGCAGGTTTCAGATTTGATTGAAAGGACTATTGGCTTCCCAAAGGACATCCACACAACACTAAGAGGCCCTCCAAGGGGTTTGGTAGCTATCTCTCAACCCTACCTTGCAAATTTTCATTATTTTAGTACATTTTTGCCTCTTTTTCTTGCTTGTAGTAGCTTACACTTGTGAAGGAAGAAGTGGTACGGCCTTCCTCTTTGTGTGAGCTTGTTGGGTAGTATAGATCTAGCTAGGGTATCATTTTTAGCATTTTCTTGTTCCCTTTTTGGCTAAGACGTGAGGTTTAGAAGGTGATGGGCACCTTCTCAACCTAGGACGTGGGGTAGAGTAGTCTCTTGATTGCTTGCTTGTTTGATAGTTTACTTTCTTAGTTTCTCTCTCTCTCTCTTTATCTTTTACTTGTTTGCCCTAATCTCTAAATCTTAAAAGGAATCAACCTAACTAAGCAAAACCTAATCAATTGCCTACCTAGTTGGGAGAGGAATGCCCCAATAGGTAAGGTTAAGTGGTTGATGATGTGATTGATGATCTATGGTTTAATGATGTCATTGTTTTAGATTTAGATCAAACACATAATCATTGTTTTAAACCTATTGGGAGGCATAATAAACAACCTAACTAGATCTTTATTTGCTTAGTTGATTTTCAATCTTTCTTCTTCATATACATGTTTTAAATCTTAAATACTTAAATATCTATAAGTGCTTAGATAATTGGATGGTTTATATCTCTATTGCTTATATCTCTGGAAGCAATACTCCGGGCATTAGGAGTTTCTATTTGAGGGGTTACACTTTGTCCCGTGGGAAGAAGGGGCTAAAGGCCCAGGAGGTAAAAGCAGCTGGTAAAAGATAAAAGCCATAGAAAATAAAACCTAGAGATGCCTCACCCAAGGATCCCCGAGAAGGCAATAAAAGGCCTCTCGATAAGAAACAAAAGGGACCTGAAGAAATAATAAAACAAGACCTAACCAAGAGGATGGGAGGTCTCATCACGAGTCGACCCATTATGTTCATAGGTATCTAGCAGTATGACATTGCCATTATCTAGTTACCACGCCAGGGCAATGACCCTTGGTTGCATGGCCAAGGGAAAGGGGGTCTCATCACGAGCCAACCTTATCATTTCTGCGAAAATACTCGTGGGTAACACTGTTAGCTCTGGTCACCATGCTAAGGCAGTGTCCTCTGGTCAGACCTTGAAGCAAAAAAGAAAGAAAAAGTAATAAATAAAAGAAAGAACAAAGGCAATAAAGGCTTGGAAAGAATTGCATCCATGACAGGTAAAGCTCGGCTCTTACAAAGGCACCCACGGACAATTACTACCCCTGGTCTTCACTATGACTGGACATCCTTAGACCATACCACCACATGTTACATGGCTTGAATGATGTCCTTTGGAAACTTTCCTCTTCTTATGGATACTAGCCCAATAGGTCATCTTGTCTTTTTCTTCAACTTTATATAGTAGATCAGTGTAATATCTTTGAGCTATTAGAGGATATGTTAGGGGTTTTATGCATGTATTTGATGAAATTAATGATGAAATATGATTGACATTGCTATGATCCCGAGGACTAATGAGCCCATGGAGGGCGAAGTTTTTGATGTGCAGGACCATGCCCAACGGATAGGTACCAGTGGACCGATACACATGGGGAGATGATTAGCTTGGACCTCCATGGGGCTGAAGAGCCCATCAGATGGTTGTTGGGATCCCATCAGTGGCAGAGACAGGACAATAATATGATGAGCCTTTGCACACGGAGAAAAGAAGGACGTTCCACCTAGGACACTTTGGCTAAGCCCAGCCTGGGGGGGATAACCCACTTCAGATGGAACTTTTTCCTCTTGATGGACAGGATGTCACCAAGGAGATCTAGACGTCACCTTGAGCGTGTAGCAGTTTGATGGATTACTGGCACGTGTGGTATCTTGGAGGAGCCCTGGAAGGGCTAACGCCTGACTTCTGGATGCTGGACTAGCCCAAAAAGGGCCAATGTCTCCCTCAGAAGGGGTTGATGTCCCACCTTTTGCTCATTTTGTGTCTTTTACTTAACAGTTAATGTAAAAACAGTGTAATTTTTGTAGTCAGCCTTGTCGGCTGTTTTAATGACCTATTTTGTAAATTAAAGGTCATGGAATGATATATATTGAGGATGTTTTTCCCTCATTTGGACATAACACAACTCACTCTCTTGTGAGATCTGATTTCTTGCACCCTACTAGGGTAATTTTGGTGTTTAAGTGAGGCGCACTTGTTCTTGGAGGATTTTTCTTGGCATTTATGGAATTTCTCTCAAGGAAGGTTTACATCTAGGGTTTGCTTGTGCTTTCTTCATGACATGTAAGTGAATTTTCATGCAAAACTTCTTAAATGAATGGTTGTAGGTATAATTTCTTACATTTGTTTATTATATTGCTGAAATAAAACCCTAGGTAGCAAGCACACAAGTAGGTCATTGTTACATGTTCCCTTGTTGAGAAATAGTTTTCAACCATTGAAGAAAGAAGATAGAGCCTAGCCGTTGCTACACTTGTCTTCCTTTTTTCTAAGCTAGCGTTGAAGTCATAGGTTGAAAAGAGGAGACGTCCTAGGCCTAGTTTGACTACACCTAGGGTTTCACCTTCTAGGGTTTGAAGGCCTTGCCATTGCAACACTTTCTCCCTTAAACTTATACTTTGAGCTAGCCGTTTTGCCAAGTTTATTTAGAGAAGGAGGAAAGAGCACGAGGCCTTGCTTAAGCAACACCGGAGTGAGCCTCTTTCTCCTAGGGTTTTGATTCTAGGGCCCTGCTTTTGCAGCGCCATAGAACCCTACCTTCTAGTCTCTAAGTTTTCATCCTCTCGAGACCTTGTCCCCTTACTTTTGACTCCATATACCCTAAGGCACTGGTTAGATCTCCAACGATGAGGCTTTAGTGTACAAAACAACCTTTTAAAACCCTAAATTTAAAACCCTAACTAACATTGCTAACATAATAAAGGTTGACATCATAATTGAGTATCTCATCTTGACACAACAAAGGTGTAATATAAGAAATTGAGTGATGACGTCAAGCATTTATTGAACAAATTTTTGATTGGATATATTGTTGGCTTGGTCATCTTGGTAGATATTGATGAATTGATGATCTTTCATAGGCTAATTAACAGAACGTTGACTTCATCTTGTATCTATTACATTGCTTATTGAATGAAATCAGATAGTTAAAGAAGTACTAACCCTTTGAGTTATAGCCTGCAAATATATATATATATATATATATTGTTTTGCTATTGTTTTGTTCCGGGCAGGTGTTTCCAACAGGGCCTACACTTCTTTTATTGGCTGATTAGCCGGACTACCTGACACTGGTGGTAACCTGTGAGGAGGGAACTCTTAAAACTCGACCTTGTATCTTCAGCCTCTTCAAACCCTAGGTTACCGGGGACGTCTCCCCTGGGCTAACCTCCCTAAATAGAAAGAACCTCCCCATCGAGGTGACATTGGGTGGGGAAGGTTCCTGTTACGCCAGTTTGTCCTCTATCCTGTAGCCTGTGACCTAAACTACAAATTGTGCGATAACATTTTGGCGCCGTTGCCGGGGAACACTGAGTCAATCTTCCTCAACGACAAATATTTTGGTAAGCCTTGCCTCAAAGACCTTTTCTCTTACAAGCTTACCTGGCGACTCCACTAAAACTGTATTCCTCCTTTAGCTTTCAGAAGGAAGCCTCTTGCAAATTCACCTGTTGTCAGGTCACTTTTTGGAAAGAGACTTCCTTTATACATGTCTACTTCTCAGACCGATACTACAAACCCAGTCAACAATCAAAGACAATGGTCATCTACCTTGTTCAAGCCGTTAGACATGTCAGCCATACCTGGCTATCCTAGGCAAATGCCACCCAAATGTGAGAAGTGGTTGCCTAAGTTTACCGACATTGATGCCACTAGTGCCGAAGATCATATGAGTAACTTTTGGGCATTTTTTCAGCTTCACCCCATTAGTGATGATGCCGAGGACTTGATTATGAAGTTATTCTTTGCTACCCTCTATGATGCTGCAAGACGTTGGTATCTTGGCCTTCCTGATGGAAGTGTCAAAACCATGGATAGACTCGAGCAAATCTTCCTCAGAAGGTGGAGTATCAAAGAAGACCCGAACATCCTACTCACCCGACTAAATAGCCTTGCCAAGCATGAGAATGAATCTATTAGGCAATTTCATACCAAATTTGAAGCATTACTCCAACAAATTCCCCCAAGCCACTATCCGAAAGATGATTATCTTGTTCACATTTATACTAGATCTTTCAGTGGCCAATTAGGGTATCTTCTTAGAGACAAAGACCCTCAATCCATTCAAGAAGCCCAAGAGCTCGCAACCAAGATTGAAGGAAATCTCCTTTCGTCCAAGATTGAGCCCTTTGCTAACCCTAGGGGGAAAATAAACACCAAGTAGAAAGTGGTACACAATGTTGAGCCTACTTCGGATCTCTGCACCAGTATCAGCAAGCTACAAGCTTTAGTGGATAGCATCATGAAGAATCAAGAAGAAATGATGAACCAAATCGTTAGACTTGAAAAGTCCCAGACCTAGGTGCCTAGAACTCCATTCAAAGGGCCATTCCAGAAAGGGAACCAAACCTACAAGCCGAAGAATGAAAACGAAGTCCCAAATACTCTGGCCCCTACAAACGTCGTTGATGAAAATCCTTGGTGCCTGGGATGCAGTGAAGCACATTGGGACCCAGGAAGCTACAGACCTTTAGATATTAGTGAAATCCCTGAATATCCCAGAAGAATGCCTCCTCGTTATGAGGATTTCCTC
The DNA here is from genome assembly GCA_032191745.1 of Picea mariana. Classification (NCBI taxonomy): domain Eukaryota; kingdom Viridiplantae; phylum Streptophyta; class Pinopsida; order Pinales; family Pinaceae; genus Picea; species Picea mariana. The sequence continues at coordinate 11,501 of JASDQU010301208.1, forward strand.
CCTCGTTTTGCTGGCATCGATGAAGAATGTCCCAAGTCTCACATGAGAAGATTTTGGAAATTCTTTCAACACTTCCCTATCAGCGACGAGGCTGAAGATTTGGTGATGAAACTCTTCTCTGCCTCCCTGCATGGAGAGGCCAGAAGATGGTATGATAACCTTCCAGCTGCCAACATCAATTCTATGGAACTTTTTGAAGAGGTTTTCCTTGCGAAATGGACCATGAAAATAGAAGATATGCAATCATTGCTGAAAGAGCTTGAAGGCATAAAACAAACAGAGTCTGATGTTGTCAGAGCTTTTGGGGTTAGATTCCAGAAAGTGCTCTACCAGATTCCACAAAGCCATCGTCCTGAAGGCAACTACCTCGTTTACCTCTATTCTAATGGACTTGAGCTTCCTTCTAAATAAAAAGAGTCCAAAAACACTTGCAGAAGCTCACAACATGGCCATTCAAATTGAAAAGAGTCTCTCTTTAACCAAGACCAATGCCATGGACACTCTCAGCTTGATAAAACTAGTCTCCCATGAATACTTTGTTGAAGATGCGCCAGAGAGAGGGGAACAAGTTTTCAACCAGCAGAATGAAGATATCGATGAGGAGCAAGAACCTGAACAAGATGATGAAGTGTCCGCCTGTGCTCCTCCCACTGATGAAGTCATGCAAGAACCTGTTTCTCCTGTACAACAAAGTGAAGATGAGGTTAGTTATTTTCCACTTCAAAATTCTAATGATACTGTGTCCTTTAATTCAAAAGATGAAGAGGAAACGGAAGCCTCGAACAAAGTGAAAGTCCCTTGCTGTGCAATTGAAGATAAAAAAGCAGTGCATGAGGATGAAGAAATGACACATGTTGAGAACATCGAGCTCCTCGAAGTAGCTGCACAAGAAGAAACAGTGAGTTACCCTCCTATCCTAAATTTTGATAATGCTTTACCTTGTGATGAAAAGGAGGAAGAGGATGAATTTTCAAATCTATCAAAACCTGCATGTTATGATACAGATAGTGACATTGTTGACAATATTGATCAGTTCATACATGTTGGGAGACGTAGGTGGGATATAGTTGGTTATGACCTGGATCCCATCTATGACATTGAGGGTCGTTTCCAGTTGTTGCCCCTGCATTTGTCACCGCAGTTTTCTTCCGAACAATGGCAACAAGGAGATGAGGTTTTTACTTGTACCTTTCAAAAAACCAAGGATGACCTAGTACCTTCTTCCTCTGATTGCTTTCAGTCTTACCTTGAGTTTTTTGATGAGTACCCTTCTGAGCATTTGGATCCTTTTTATGAAGATGATTGCCAACCACCATTGTGCTCAGATTTTAATACAAATAAGGATATTGTTTGCCTCAAGAAGGTTTCTCATGATTTTTCACCCCAACCACCGGTTATTACTTTGCCTTGCTTCTCCATTAAAGGTGTAGTTGGGAATTACCTTTTTCGTGTTGAGTTTCCTCCTGGGCAAACCCTAGATTCCAAGGGTTGGTTGGGTAATGCTAGTTCCAATCAGTTTGTCAACCTTCCCTTGGTAGTTGGCCAGCCATCTGCTAATTCTTCATCGTTTCTTTCCTTGACTCTGGAGTGTGAGGATGTCCTAGGTAACTAGTTTTCAGGCCCTTTGAATCGGTTTTTTGAACCTTGTATCCTTCATGACCTTTTCTTGGATAGGATTGAGTGCTTTTCTCAGAGATGGACCTGGCAGGATTTTGTCCCTCCCACCCGCCTCCATGGGTTAGACTTTGAGATTCCTGATGATGTGATATATGTTCTAACTCATGACATTTTTGTGCTTGATTTGTCACAGTTTTGGTTTATGATGAAGCACAAAGGCAGGTATCAAGGAGCGTTACTAGATTGGCTTCATTGGTTGTTTGATTACACCAACATGCAGCCAACAGGTAAGTACAGGTAAGTATTTCACTTTTCATTTGCATTTATGATTGCCTTATATGCACATGTTATATTTTGTGGGGTGGAAATACCACCCCACCTTTTGTCGTTGATGCTTTCTTGTCAAGTGTGAGCAAGTATACAGGTCTACGCCAGAGATTGTTGAGGTTCTAATGCGCTCTACAGTTAGCATATGTCCCCGAGTTGGAGCCAGATGTTATCCCCGATATCTAGGGATAACTAGGAGATCATGTCTCGAGGCCCACATGGTCCTAGACATGGAGTACCGAGAGTGGGATTGACTTGAGCATGGCCCTGGAGGGCCCATCTTTCTTCTTTCTTCACCAGACTTGTCCTGTCAAGCAGTAGCAGTTTCCATCACCACCGGCCTGAACTTGCATCTGAGAGGACTCTTGCTCCATGAGGTAATTGGTCCGAGGTATCATGGTATGTGTCATATTTGATT
>JASDQU010301211.1:0-13862 GCA_032191745.1 Picea mariana
ATAAATAAGAGAAAGTAAGCACAATCACAATAAAGATGAGGAGTCATAAAAAAATAGTTTTGTATATATTTATTAAAAGGGTATATAATTAAACAACAAAAATAAGTTGTAAAAATGTTTTAATTAAATACATAATTTAATAAAAATAAAAATTATTATTATTATGTGGTATTCATATTTCAAATTTGATTTTAATATCAAATAGTTTATTATTTTTTTAAATCATTTCAAGTTTATAAAAATGTAATTGAAAAATAAGATTCTCCTATGTATAGAACAGGTTATCATATAAAGAATTTAAAAAGCTATGCAAATGCCTTCATTGAAAAATTATTGACATTCCAAAAAATGTACAAATATGAGTTTTAAATTCAAGGTCATTTTAGTAAAAAATCCTACTATCAAAAGCCCAAAATGAGAGTGATCATTCTCAGGAAAGCAATTAAATATTTAGGATTATCATTGGATGCATTTCAAAAGCCCAAAATGAGAGTGATCATTCTCATGAAAGCAATTAAATATTTAGGATTATCATTGGATGCATTTCAAAAGCCCAAAATGAGAGTGATCAAGAAGCAATTAAATATTTAGGATTATCATTCCGTGCATTTCCTCTACTTCAATGTTAGGGTTGCACAATTCAACTCTACTTTGAAACTTTAGTCACTTGAAATCCTCTTCCCCTCCTCAAAATTTTGAATAGTTGAATCTCCCAAATATATATGCCCTTAGTTTAACTTTTTTTGTTTGTTAATGTGGTCGAACCTGTTGGCATCGGGATTAACCTGTGGCTTGAGAAACAGCGACTCAGGGGCATCTAAGCCGTCAAAATCACCCAGGGATCACACCCGGCCTGAGCCACACCAACCCTTAACATGGTTGGATTTTTTGTTCCCACAGGTTTCGAACTGGCGACTTTTCAACATGGAGTGGCTTAACAACACACTCCATCACCGACTTTCCTACACCTCGAGAACACCCCTAGTTTAACTTAAACAAATCTTCAAACCTGAATAATATCATCCATTATATTAAATTAAATTTTAACTATTCTTAAAATCCTCAATATAAACCCACATGATATTAACTTTTAATTATTGATAGCATTGATTTACTTGTAATGTAAATTTTATGTCAAATATGTGAATCTTAAATTTTAGCTGTGCAAACAATCAAGAACTTGAACACTAAATATAAAAAATCTTCGTCTAAACAACGTGGTAGGTTGGTTAAACTGGAATGAATTGAATCCCTCAAACTTATTAGGATTAGTATCATATTATGATATTAGTGTTGGATGCTCCTCGCAGAGTGAAATAAAATAATATAAAAAAATCTTAGTGGGAGAGAATGGGGTGACCATTATAAGGCCCTTTTAGACCATAGGGTCGGCTAAGAGAACCACAAGGGTAGTGAGTACGACAGCCACGCTGAAGGATGGTAAATCAATCCTTCAATCCTTTTCTCGGGATAACGAGTCAATACAAATGAATTTCTAGTCCATTTTAATAAAAATAAAAATTAATATAATAAAACAATCCTTTTCTCGGGATAACGAGTCAATACAAATGAATTTCTAGTCCATTTTAATAAAAATAAAAATTAATATAATAAAACACTTGCCTAAAATGAAATTAAAGTGATAATTTTAAGCCTGGGCTATAGGTAGATACAACAAAGACAGGTTGAATTCAAAGCATGAAATAATACTCCACCCAACAAACAACATTGTTACGAAATTTGAGTGCTAAATATTATTTTATAAAAACTCGAAAAAGAAATAATACATTTTGGATATATTTTATTATTATTATTATTTCTAACATACAAACTGGTGCGTTTACACTTTTTGAAGAGATATTTATCAGTCTATATATGAAAAAATTCTCATTTAAATCCAATTAATTCATATCACTTTAATTAAATTAAAATATCTCCTTTTAATTAATTGATCCGATCGATGATTTTTCAAAATCTCTGAAAAAAATGAGTTAACTTCGTATGAATTAATGAATCAAACTTTTTCTTTCACGTTTTTCTTAAACCCCAGGAAATTTATAGAAATTGTTTAATACATCCAAGTATTAAAATTATCCATGCTAATGTTAAACCAGCTCAACATAATAAGGTGATATTAATGGTATTCTGAAGGTCATTTATATGATAAAAATGCATATGGATTGTCTCACAGCATTATTGATGGAGTTGCTCTTTGTTATATATTTGAAGTTTAATGGTTATGGCCAATTTTTCCTTAGTACCCTATTCGATTCGGATTAGCACAAATCGCTGCATAGAATATTTTTTCAATGCTATTAGGTTTCCTCTGTAAAACTGGAGTAGAAAAACGGAACAATACCTAACTGCAAGGTTACCTAGCATCTCTATCCATCTACTTAATGGGTTTAGGGTTAATATTGAATAATTGCAAGGACGGATCATTTAGTGATTCATCAAACTTTAAATAAAACAAGAGCGGAGGGTAATCACCAAATGCTTGAGCTCTGTCAGTCTTTCAAGGTGGAGTGTAAGGAAGAGAGGAGAAAAGTAAAGGGAAACGCAATGGACTCCCTCCATGGAATTCATTTCTCCAGTGAGATTCACAGATATTTATACACATATATTCTTTCATTCTTTCTATTATTTTTCAAATTATAAAATATGTACCCGTTCAACGGACCATAAGTTGCTTCCATCACCATCCTTCCATAAGTGCCGCAAGAGAGATATGTGTTGATGGAAGAACCTAAGCTGCCATGGAAGCATACCATCATCAGATCTGAAATGAACCCACTTGTCCATCAGTTGAAGCCCATGTGAATCCTGCTACAATCCATTATTATTCAGATGTCATTAGTATTTAACGCAGAAGCTCCAGGATGTACTCAAAGACCCAATCTATAAAATATGAGAACCAATCTATAAAATATTGGGTTAACTTACAGAATGTGGATATTGAAATGAGATTTCCAATAACTGAATATTAAAAAATATAATAGTTCAAAATATTGGCAACCAAATGGGATACAGAAATACAATGAACAGAGAGCAAAGCTCTATTTCAAATAAAACCAATCTGAGAACCGATTTTCTCCAGAATCTAATCGCCTCCCCTTTTATCTGATTAGCTTTTCTCCAACCGAAGCCGCTATTGAATGTGCTCTTTCCACGTACGACCTTCCTTATGTACTCGTTACACTCAACAAATGAAATTCAAAATCAAAATCAAAATGAACGATTCAATCAAATCCAATGGCCACCAATATACATGTCATAAAAGATGGAATTGACTTTGGATTGGAAAAAGCAGTCTCACTGCTATTCTATTAAGAGTCAAGTGAAACTTTAAAAAATACATAGTATGTTTGCATTTCTCTTTGTCTCTATATTCTTCAAAACAGACTTAGGAAAAGTCCATATGTTCTTAAATACAATCTTTGTCACAAAAAGAAACTAGTACATTGATTTTTTTCCTTCTATTCCATTATGTACATTAGTACCATCAAAGCATAGTCAAGACCTAAATACTATGGCCAAAAGTACAGCATGAAACTTAAAACTTAGGGAAAGTGCACTTCAAGGCTTGTTTGGAGAGTTGATCAGCAACAATGTTGAAGTTTTTGTGAACATGCATGTATCTGATACTTTCAAATTTGTCTTGTATATTTTTTATCCTCTTTTGCCAAGGACTAAGATATAAGCAATTCAGTTTTGCTTCACAATTTATCCAATCAATAGTTGATTTGGAGTCGCCAACAACCATCTAATTTCTCAAAGAAAGAAGTGAAGCCAGATGTAACAGTCCCCATAATCCTTGGATCTCAACTTTCATTTTACTCTCTTCTCCTCCAATGAAATATGCTTGGTATATCTGATCACTACTCAGTTTAAGAAATATTCCAATACCACACCTATTTTTTGTAGTTGCACCATCAAAGAATCCAATTGGTGAGTCATCAAAATAAACTAGACTAAGGATATAATCCAAACTATTAGGTTTTTCCTCATCCTGGATAGAAAGAAGAATTTGTTATCCTACCAATGAATCTTGTCTAGCCCAATTCTCGAATAACCTCTTATTTTGGTATTTCCAAATACCCCAAATAACCATGAATGGAATATGTCTTAAATTTAGATATTTAATGAACCATTTAAGGATATTATCTTCCAATCCCTTTTCTCCCCACTCATCATGAATCATCAATTGTGAAAGGACCTCTTTCCAAATTAATTCAGAAACAACACAATGAGTAAAGAGATGATCAGTTGAGTCTTAACCATTGAGACATAAGATGTCTCCATGCCTCCTCTACATTGATAATTGACTCAAGTAAGAATATTGTCCATCAAACATAACCAAATAAAACATATGATATTTCTCGGAACATTAACATGTCAAATGGCTTTGTACCACCATCGATTTTCACCCTTTAAGTTAGAGTTTAAAATGGACTGGTAAGCCTGCTTAGCAATGACATTGCCCAAATCCTGGTTCCATGACCATACTATTTTGTCATAGAAGTCCTTTAAATAGATGTCATTAGATTGAATAGCAAGGATGAAATTGTCCCATTCCAAATCTAGCTCACGTGAAAGATTGAGTTGTTTAGAGTCTATCCAAACTGTCCACGATGCTGAATTATTTGGAAGAGTAACTTGGGCTAATGAAAAAATATTCAAATTATGAAGATGGGAAATAAGGGGATGTGAAAGAAAACACCAGTCATTCCCTCCAACAAAGGCATCCATACCTAGAGAGATTTGTTTACCACAACCCACATTCCAGGCCATCCACCACGGAATAATTGGCATATCTATCATAAGATTCCTCAGATAACCGAGGCAATAGAATGTTTGAAATCATTCATTTTGATCCAAGATGGCACATCTATACCTTTCAGGTATTTTTTCCTCAACACTTTACTCCACACATTGTCGCCAAAGATCCCCCTCCAACATGATTTTGCATCCAAGGAAAGAGCAAACCACTTTAAATTTCGTAAACCCCAACCTCCACTCTCCTTTGGTAGCACAATCTTCTAGCATTTGGATAGGTGAAAACTGGTTGTTTTCCTAGCACCCCTCCATATAAAAATTGTAATTAATTGTTGAATTTTATGCATAATGGTCATAGGGATCTTGACCAAACTGAGCCAGTACACAAGGATACTTAGGAGAACTGCTTTTGCTAAAACAAGTCTACCTCCTAGGGATAGCCATCGAAATGACCAACATCCAATTCTCTTCTCATTTTTTTGAAGTATCCAGTTCCAGTCCACTCTATGATTATTTTCCTTGAGATAGTATCCAAGATACTTCATCCCTTCCTCAAAATTTAAAAACTGTATATTAAAAATTGAACTCATTTGACATGCTAACTTCGAGTCAATGTTCTGAGCTAGGAAATAGGACTTGTGACAATTAACGTCATACCAGATGCTTTACAAAAATTCCCTAATAGAAAGTGAAATTAATATCATTCTTCATAATTTGCATCTCCCAGGATGAGGACATCATCAATAAATAATAGATGTGATATAAAAGTCGCAACAACTACCTTTATGCCTTTGAAATATCCATTTTCAACTAATTTTTTCATATGTCTACTAAGGCATTCAATAACAAGAAGGAACAGTAGTGGTGAAAGAAGAAACCCCTGATGCAACCCTCGGTGGCTTTTAAAAAATGAAGTAGGAGAGACGTTTACCAACACTTCCATACTAACATTAGTAACACATGTCATAAATCATTGAGATACTTCCCGCTTAATCCCTATATGGATGAGCAGTAAACGCAGAAATTTCCAACTAACATTATCATATGCCTTTTTTAAATCCAACTTAAGGATGATAGAACTTAGTTTCTTAGTTTTAACTATGTGGAAGCATTCATGGGCTAATCCTACAGCATCAAAAATCAATCTATCATTCAGAAATCCAAATTGTTCTTGAGATATACATGAGTCCAACTTGTCCTTAATGTGAGTTGCAATTATCTTGAGATCACTTTGTAAGCAAATTTACATAAGGCAATGGGCCTGAACTCATTAAAAGAGGAAGGTTTTCTCACCTTTGGAATAAGAGCAAAAAAAGTACCATTGAGTGTGCCTGCAATGAAACTTGATACTCTGGATTCCTCAATGGCCCGTAGAAGATCCTTTCCCATGATGTCAAAGAAGGAACGGAAGAGTTATTGAGTCCACTCATCTGGGCCAGGGCTCTTCTCTTTTGGAATTGTGTTAACAATAAACTCAACTTATTCAATGGAGATTGGTTTCCCTATTTCATCTCTCCACATCAGAGAACATTCTAGGTACATATTTTAATATGTGTATCTAGTTTCTCATGTCTTCCATCTTGGGAGCACTATATTGTTCTTGAAAATATTTATACGAAAAAACTCATTTATCTCTGATTCACTGGATAGAACCTTTCCATCATTATTGGAAATGTCCCATATTGTATTAAGGTTCCTCCTTTGTGTGGCATATTTATGGAAATTCTGTAGCCAGAGAGCTCGACTCCTAAGCCTCCATGTTGATTCCTCAATAGCTAGAATATTTTATTTCCTGGTCTTGAGGGTTCTCATATGGTTAAGCTCCTCCTGCTTGAATGCTTGTGATGGATGGCTTTCAAAGAACGCAAACAGTTTAGCTTCAATATGGGATAGTTCTGACTGTAGCTATTGTTTTTTCTTTTTCTGCCATTTAATCATCGTTTTCTTTTAAAAAAAAAAAAAAATCACACAACATGGAACATGTTGAATTGTCTGTCCATTGTTCTATTCAATCACATGTCGACTTGATTAGTGAGTTAAAATATAGATCTGATATCCAGGAACTATTGAATTTGAATGGAGCACATTCCTTTCGACGGGATAAGTCTATCTACAGACAAATCATATTATGGTCTAAAATTGTGGAATTAATAGTCCAGGTCCTAAATAAACACTAGTTGGTGATAAGGTTCACGTCCAGAAGAAATCTGTCCAAACATTTGGAAATCCCCACCTCTCTTGTCTTTCCATTACACCAGGTCGGGGACATATGGGTAGGGGGTATATCCACCAGGCCAACATCCTGTAGCATATTGGAAAAATAATCAGACAAACGATCATCTCTTGTCGAGCTACCCCACACCTCTTGGGAAGATAGAGTAAAATTGAAATCACCTCCTACAATAAGGCCCTGTTATGTAAGAATACTAGAATCAAAGATTGGTTGCCAAAATCTTTCCCTTTCATTATATGGCACATAGCCATTTAGTAATTTGACTTTCACTGCAGAATATTTGAATCTACCCTCCAGAAAGATACTTGCAGAGGTGTCACATGCACAAAGCTCATTTATGGCAGGATTCCACCCAACAAGTAGGCCACCCGATCTGCCATAAGGGTCCATGGCCACACAATTCCATGAGGGGAGACACTTAAAAAAAGAGTCTCTTAGCCTTTTCTGACTCCACAAGAGTTTCTTGTAGAAAAACAACATCAGGAGAGCTTTGATACATTAATAACTTTAGGGATGCGAGCTTAGTGGGTCCTCCAAACTCACGTGTATTAAATGAGATAATAATCATGGGTTAACATTAGAAATCGGCAAGCCTGCTCTAAGGGCTAAGGGCGATGGAAGCTCAATTAGATCAACCATGGAATTTTGAACTGTATGTGGGGAGATGGAGGGAGCCATGTGGTAAGGAGTCAGACCTCCTTCAATAGCTCCAGTAGGTTTATTGGGATGGCGAGGGTGCGGATTCTTTCGAAGGGTGAAATTTGATCTAGGGTCTGGAGGAGGGTCCAGAGAGGAGGCATTGGTGACCGAAAGGGCCATGGGGGAGAGGATTTCAGTAATCTTGGTATTCTGTAGCGGGAGGGGAGATTGCATAGGAGAAGGTGCATTAACAAAGGGATCACAAATAAGACTAGGAGACCCTTCATGCAAATACAAAGGGTTTGGAACAGGTAACTCACAAGGAGGAGCAGGTTCTAGTGAGCCTGAATTGGGAGTCCCATTTTTTGACACCAAAGGAAGATGTTTTTCTAGCTTGTTAANCTTGTTAGGGGGAAGAGGACTAATCAAAGGGGGGGGAGGGGGGGGAGTTGGGGATTTTTTTCTGTCCTACCCCCAATGGGGGGGGTCGGGCAACATTCTGGATCATTGAGTTTCCTCATGAGGATTTCCCATAAATCGCCAAATAGTTCAAGTACCCACTCCTCATTGGCATGTAAATAATCATCTTCATCTAAGAATAATTTAGAAAAGAAATTTGGGTAGAAAAGTCTCATCTTACCCAGAAAAGAGTCTGAACCAACCAGTGGTGGTCGTGAAGGAGAAGCCTGGTGTGCAGAGTTCGTGATAGTTACCTGAGAGTGGTCGGGCCCTAATTCAGATGTACATTTTGCCTTCAAATGACCAGGTTGACCACAAATATGACAGTGAAAGGCTTCCTTCCATAATCAACTGGTTGGCTCATCACACAATATCCTATGACAATTTCGATAGTTTCAAGCAACCCCTTATCAATGTTGAACTCCACCAATACCAAGGATGTCCTCTTGTTGCACCACCTCAAAGATTCAAGGTCGAAGAAAATATACTTACCAATAGAATTACCAATGGCTTCAAAGATGGTCGCTGACTAGAATTCTATTGGAAAGTCTAGGAGCAGCATCCACAGCTTCCTACGTGAGAAGACTTCAGAATGTGGGTTGAAGCATGGATACCACCTCTTTATCATTAATATTCCATGGCCTAAAATCCAAGGAGAATCTAGGATGTGCAGGAGATCCTCTTCGGCTAGGAAGTGAAACAACAACTAGTGGTTGGATAAGATGCAGAATCTAGGACAATATCTGACCATAGGTTTCCAATGTCGGATGACCCAATCCTCGAGCTGAGACTTTTTTAAATGAACATAAAAAAATTTCCCTATCAAGGCTCTCTTAGAGAAACTCATGACCTGTCTCAATGCAAAATCCTTGCCAATTATGCACTAGGAGGAAATTTCCCGAACCTTCAAGCTTTTAAGTTTATGGCGTTGTCGAGCTGCCTGTCCCAAAAAGCGTTTGTGGCCATCACCTGACCTGCACCCAAGCTGAAAAGTCTTAGGAAAAACATAATAAGATGAAGAAGTAGAAGATCCCTCAACTTGAATGAAAACAAGAGAAGCAACAGTAGACTTACCCCCATAATCGTTTTTTGTGCCATTCATTTCCCTTGATCTCATCGAACCAGCAGCTTTACTTATGTTCGAAAGTGATCTGGATTTTATGAGCAGAACAAAATGACTACAGATTATTAACATGTTCTTAACACAAATAATAGAGATACAATAAAACTATTTTTATATTCAATAAGGAAATACTCTGAAACTGTAAAATGTAGCGGAAACAAGCTTGTTGGAATGGTGGCGGCTTATCTCTGAGAAGAGATGTGACGGTTGCGTTCATTCGCAAGAAGATGATTAAAATGAGGCTCTGAAGGCCTTTTTACAATAAAAATTAATTCCAAAAACCCTAGACATCTAAAAACCTAACCCTAGGAGATGAAGCGCCAAAAGTCATGTGGGCCCCGTTTGGGTAAGTTCGTACATCAACTTCCTAGGGTCGTAACTTTTGCATAAGATCTCCGTTTTAGGCATATGATAACCCGTTGGAAAGGTATCATCGAGGAGATTCATTTTAGGGGAAATATCAAAGGAAATTCCATATTTCTCCCCGTTTTCCAAAAAAATATCGTTTATGCCCTCAAAACGGCTCCGGAAGTGACAAATTAATAAAAATAGTAAATTACCAAAATTGCCAAAAAAATGTTTTGAGCCAGTTGGAAAAGGTGGGTGGCCACTGATATCCACCTGGATCGGACAATCCCTTAGTGGGCATGGGTTGACCCACATCAGAGCCACTACCTATGCATCTAGTGAGAGACGAAATGAGCGGTTTAGAGGGCAAAGTTTCCTTAGAAGGAAAACGGTGATGCAGGACTCGAGGAGTTGGATCAGCACACTTCTCTGACAGTGCTTGCAGCAGGCACATCGCCTGTTCCAGAAATTTTCCCCCGATAAATCGCCATATGTATACTAGCATCATTTGACAGACCTCTATAGTGACCACCTGTCGAGGGAGCGAGGGGGAACTTGCGTAAGCAATCGTATAAAACCTAATAGGTGTCATCCACCAGGAAAAAGGCCTCTTGGGCCCAAAGCTCATCTTCATCTGCCCAAGAAGTGTCGATGTGGCTAGCCATGTTGTCACTGCATAGGCCCATCATACTACAGAGGTGTCATGTCCCCCATCCCACGTCAATAGGTCTAGACCAAACCCTAGTGCTTAGCCTAGGATATGTGGAAACCCTAAACTCCACCTGCAAAAACCCTAATCCATTGTGAGTTTCCTTCAATCATTAAGCCCACTCAAAGTCAAAATAATTTGGATTGAAATGATTGTTAGTATAAAATGATCAACTATAATTTAAATAGCAACACCAAGGTGTTTTGGTCTACGCATAGCAATAAAAAGAATATGTGATGTTGTGTTACATTTCCCTTTTTGGGAATAACATTCCTATGTAAAAAGTGGTTGGAGTGGAGATATTATTTGTGTCAAAATTTTGCCTCATAAAAGTAGAGATAGTGTTGCCATATGATAAGTGAAATTCAAATATAACTAAGTAAATAAATAAGATAAATTTAAATGTATATAAGTTTATAGGTTTATCCTGAGGAGAATTTTTTTTATAATTATAAATATTGTTTTAACAAATACTTATTAAAATAACAAATAATATTAGTTAAAATGTTATTTTATGCAATGGGAAAAGAATAAATAAAAAATTGTTGTTTAACAATTTCAAATAAAAATAAAAAAATTATAATTGTAAAAATTATAACTATATATTATAGATTTATTAAAATATTATTTCATATAATAAGAAATAAACAAGTAAATTGATGAATTAAATTTTTCATTTTTAATTTAAAATATTATAATGACTTATAAAAACATATTTAAAAAACATGTTCTTAAAAGATATGAATAATGGAAAAGAAAATACATATATTATTATTTAAAAGAAAAATATGATTATATCAGGTAATAAAAATATTGATAAATAAATTTATTTATTCATATAAATAATTAAATTTTATTAATAAATTCTTATTTTATTTATTTATTTTAATAATTGAATTGTTTGCATACTAAAATCAAAACAAGGAGTTATATTCAAATTAAAATATAAAGATAAGCTCTGTGGGTGTAGAATAACACTTAGTGATGGAGTGTATTCTTAAGGAACTCTGTCGTTTGAAACCCTCTACTTCCCTTGTGTGCTCAGTGACGGGCAGCATTGGCATGCCTCAAGGTTATGGTGGTAGTAGTGGGATAACATGACCCGTGGAGGTTATAGTGGTAGAAGTGGGATAACAAGTATGCCCGAGACTAGTTGTTGATTCCTCCAGTCATAAAAAATAAAAAGATATAAATATAAGAAAATGTATGATTTAATTGTATTGATTTTAATGAGTATATAGTACAAAAAAATGTAGTCGTGATTTTAGCAATGATATAATGCAAAATAATTAGTAAACATTAGACATTCTCTTTTATTAGTTGGTTTTTTTTATTTAATGTTAAAATAGATATAGTGAATTGATTTAAACAATGATACAACACAAAGTGACTTAATGTATTGATTTCAACAATGGTAGTGTGAAATAACCCATTTCTTTGATTTGGATAATGATACATAGAAAAGTGACCCAATGTATTCATTTTGACAATTATAGGGGTGGAAGGTGCGAGGGGATCATCCTTTCTCTCAGAGGAAAAATTGAAACAACTTATTCTTGGGGTTTAGGGAATTCCACCAATACCAAGTTCAGGAATATGCTCTCTTTCAAAGGTTGTGTATTACTATAAATTCTAGAATCAAATATCTGATTTTCATAGGAGATTCAAGCACAATCATCAAATTGGTGGATTCAAAATCTACCCTAGCTGAAAAAAAGTTAACATTTATTGTGAGTTTCCCTCAAAAGGAGGTTTGTTTCTTTCAAAAGATTTTATTTTTCATATATTGAGGGAGCATAATTTCCAATCGAACTCACTCACCAATGAGGACACCTCATTGAAAATGGGGGTGCTAAGGATCAATAAAAGTTCAAGTTAACAAGCCATGCAATAACCTTATACCCATGCATTCAAGGGAACATACCATCACCTTAAAGCACCATATGCCATGCCTCCCCAGTCATTCAAATCAATACAAGGTGAATAAATTTGATAAGATAGGTGTACCCGCTTCGCATGCTTGAAATTATGGAAAGGCTATCACTTTAAGCATCATACAAGAATTATCACAGTAGAGGTGGGATAATGGATTTTCGGAAGGGAGAAGGAAGCAATACAGTTGGAAGCCAATGCAATTCATCCATTATCTACTTGGTAAGAATCAAAGTCATCCTAGGATGGTATTTTGGAATTGTTGTTTTTTGGATTTAGATACTGAGTATGCAATGTGCGTGATTTCACACCAACTTGAGTTCTTGGACACTCTCTGTGTATTTGGTTTTCTATGCACTTTCAATTAGAATTTGGTTCCTATCACCTTGGTTCTATGGCCCTCAATCATAGTGAGCAATTGTATTTTGGTGTTGTGGGTTCCCTTTATTATGGGTAAGGTGTCTCGGCTCTATTGTTCCTAGGATCAATCTGTTTAATAGCCTTTAGAAATTGTGGATCTCATGGAGTCCTGGTGTTGTTTTTTAGTTTTTGGAATAGTGGGGTTGTTTCATTGTTACAAGTGCACCTTGGGAGGAACTTGGATCTTGATTAACACCCCTATTTATGTGTTTCCTCTATGGATTACAAGGAATTACAAGAAATTATAAGAGTTATTCAAGTGCATGAACAATCTATTTAGTGTAATAGGACTTCCATTTCCTTAGTCACCTCAAAGGTCCATGAAAACAAGCATTAGTTCACCTCTCAAATAATATTTATAATGACTACACTTGTTTAAAAAAAAAAAATTGTGACTCTGTATGTTGAGAAACATAGTTGTAAATTATTTGAGCAGAGAATCTCAGTGAAAGAATTCCAATCAAAGGATGTCAATTAATTCTTCTCAAGGGGACTTTAAGGAAGAAGACACATTCCACCAACTACTATAGGATATTGAGCTTGGAAATTAGGACTCCATCCCCTCAAATGTTGGATTGGAAGAAGCTCTAAGAATATATTAGGCATTTTTTACGAATATATAGCTATAAGAAGTTATGGGATGTTTTGTCTGAATATATATATGTAAAATCTTCTTTTTTAATATAAGGATCTATATATTTTTCTTAGAAACTTTGGAAAACAATAATATGTCCTTTTGTTGTTTAGCTTAGCTACAACTTTTATACAATAGAAATTTTCCCAATTTGCATTTAAAAAAATGATTCATTGCATTTATTTTGGCATTAAAATAAACCATGCATGTAAAGCAACCCGGCATGTAAATCAACCATGCATGTAAATCAATAACACATGCAAATCAACCATGCATCCAAAGAAACCACACATGTTTAAACCAACCATGTACATAAATAAACTATGCATGTAAATCATTCATGCATGCAAATCAACTACGCATCCAAATCACTCATGCATGCAAATCAACTATGCATGTAAATAAAATACACATGCAAATCAACTAGTTATTTGAATCAATCATGCATGCAAATTAGTCTTGCATGAAAATCAACCATACATGTAGAGAAACCTACACATGTAAATCAATCATGCATGCAAATAATCCATGCATGAAAATTAGCTATGCATGCAAAGAAACCATGCATGAAAATCTAATAGACAGATAA
>JASDQU010301219.1:971-11624 GCA_032191745.1 Picea mariana
GAAAACTATTTTGAGCCAGTCGGAAAAGGTGGGTGGCCACCGATATCCACCTGGATAAAAAAATATCTTTATGGTCTCAAGAAATCTCCCTGAGATTGGTATGCCAAAATGGATAGCTTTCTTATTGCCACTGGATTCTCTAGATGCCATTTTGACCCTAATGTCTATACCAAGAAAGTAGGAATCCATCTCATAATCCTTGTCCTTTATGTTGATGACCTTATCCTTACTGGTAACGACTCAAAAAATTTAAACCATGTGAAAACCAGCCTTAATAAGAAATTTGAAATGAAAGACTTAGGCTTTTTGCACTATTTCCTTGGCCTCCAAGTTTTGCAAACCAATGAAGGATTTTTTCTTTCCCAGTCTAAGTATTCTTGTGACCTTCTTCATCGATTTCACATGGACGATTGTAAACCAACCCCTTCTCCCTTCCATTCTGGAGTCAATATTTCTTCCACCTGTACTTCTCCTAAAGTTAATGCCACCCTGTACCGTCAATTAGTTGGTAGCATCTTATACTTGAATCATACCCGTCTTGATATTTCCTTTGATGTTGGTCTTGCTGCTTGATATATGAAAACACCCCATGAAATCCATTGGAAAGTAGCTAAAAGGATACTTCACTATGTTCATGGTACAGTTCAGTTCGGGATACATTATAGTTTAGGGGGGACTCCTTTATTAGTTGGTTTCACTGATTCAGATTGGGCCTGTGACCCTGGTGATTGGAAGTCTACTGCAGGTTATGTTTTCAGCCTTGGTTCAGGACCTATCACTTGGGCCTGTAAGAAACAATAGGCTATTGCACTTTCTTTAGCATAAGCAGAGTACCAAGCAGTGGTAAATGCAAGTCAGGAAGCCCTATGGCTTTGATAGATCCTTTCAGAGTTTGGATTCTAGCACCAGCATCCGACCAACCTTTGGTGTGGAAATCAAAGTGCCATCAAGATTGCTAAAGACCCAATTCAACATCAATGTAGCAAACACATCGAGCTACACATGCATTTCATCAGAAATCTCATTCATGATCAAGTTATTGAAGTGCTCTTTTGCCCTATAGAAGATCAAGTTGTAGACATTTTCACAAAGCCTCTTACAGAAGTGAAGTTTTCCAAACTTCGATTTATGTTAAGAGTTCAAGAAGTTTTAATTAAGGGGGGATAGTCTCTAATGCCTCCTTCCTTCTCCTATTGTGTCACTATAGTAAATCCTTCAATCCTATCCCAAGTTGTTCTTGAGGGGGGGTGTTGGGATATTTAGACACTTAGGAGTTAGTAAGATCTACTTGGTCTATTGTGTCGTTAGGTAAAAGTGTGTTTTCTAGTGTGTTTCTTTATTATTCATTAGTATGCATTTGTAGTTAGGAAATATGATGGTCACGATATGTTCCCGACATAGAGTGATCTGACGGTTCATACTCTCCTCGATCTTAACGACCATTGATCCATGGCTTAGCACCCGATTGGCCCATGATATCTATTTAAAGAGCATGGAGGGTCATTTTTCGATGATCGATTGTGAAAAAATCTCTGTAATCTTTTTCTTTGCATTAATAAACTTCTCCAAGTGGTCGCATTGGCTGGGGCTGTGGATGTTTCCTCGTAGGGGTTTTACCACGTGAAAACATCGGTGTGTTGATCTTTGATCTTGTTATATGAGTGGTTACTGAAGGTGTTTGTCCTCTGTTGGAATACCTATGTTGTCGAACAGTTACCACTTGTTCTTGCACTTAAAATCTAAATTCCAAAGCACGAATGCAAGCCAAGGCTAGTTCCAGAAGCTTGTCACTATCACTTCAAAAGGTTTTCTCTCACTTAAGATTGGTTCTCTTTTGGTACAAGGGAGTTGTTCCTAGAAAAGGGTTACTAAGAAAACTCTTTATATCACCTTGAGCCTCTATATCCCTAGCATAGAATTACTAAGAAAACTCTTCTTATAACCTAGAAACTCCACACGATTTGGATACCAAATCTCTTGTTTATACCCCTCCAACCAAGAAAACTAGATTCAAATAACTCAATCTAAGATTAAAAACGAATTTGAGAAATCAAAGGAAGACAATGAAAATGGAAGTTGTGAATGAAATATATTAATGAATTCAAGAATATAAGAAGTAGATACCAAAGCTACTTGATTCAATTTCAAAATATAAAAGGTAGTGGAGGATTGTGCTAAATGAAATAGAAGAATCCTTTGATGAAGATATACAAGAACAAATTGAGATTACCATGACCGAGGAAGAAGAAATAGAAAGGTGATCCAGATTTAGGAGAAAAACGAACTGATTAACATAATGAATACAATAAACACAAAGATATGAAGAATAACACAAATATCTAGTGAACAATATCTTCTATTTAATAATGAAATAGGACGAAACTGTAAAATTGCAGAACTAAAACACTTTTTCGAATGGTGGTAGTTATCTCTTAGAAGAGATGTGTCTGCTATGTGCAGTCGTATGAGAATAATGCATTACAATGAGGCTCCAGAGGTATTTTTGATATTACTCATGAATGCCAAAACCCTAGACATCCAAAAACCTAACCCTAGAAGGTGAAATTCCAAAAGTCAAGTGGGCCCCTATGGATAAGTTGGTGTAAGTTGGTACCTCAACTTCCCAGGGTTGTAAATTTTGCATACAACCTTCATTTTATGTGCGTGATAGCCCGTTGGAAAGGTCTTTCAGGGAACTACACATTCTACCATCAAAATCTGTCTCTATATACAATTTGACTATGGCGAGCCAAAAAAACACTACTTAGAACTCGAAAAGGGCCCTGGAAGTACAAAAAGATGTGTTGACATGAAAACATACAAAATAAGCCAGTTGGATTAGGAAAGAGGCCACTAGTATCCACCTGGAGGATGTGTGAGGATTAAGACAACCCCAATAGTGTAGAACCCACAATTACAAATAAGTACAGAAGAACATGTTGAACAAAAATGGACAAGAGGAGCCAGTTGGAAAAGGTGGATGGCCACCAATATCCACCTGAATCAATCCTCCCCCCTTAGGAAGAAATGGTCTCCATTGTGTTGATTTCCCCAATCAGGTGAGAAAATTTCTGTTGGATTTGGCCCCGTGTGAGCCACTTGCCTTGGTGTAGGAATTGCTCTGCCTTGACTACCCGATAAAGTTGGATCCTTTACTGGTGAGTGCCCTTGACCTGTGTGTCCACTATTTGAACACTGGATGCTTGTTCCATGCAGCCAAGGTTGAGCTATGTTGGTGTCAGTTGATCTATGATCTTTGAGGTTTCCAATAATGGTGGAAAATATGGTTGAAGGAGGTCCACATTGAACACTAGATGCATGTCAAGGAAGGGTGGAGTGTTGAGCTCAAAAGAATTGCTACCCACAACCTTGGTGATAGTGTAAGGCCCATAATGACGTGGGCGAAGCTTCCGATGGGGTTTGGTGAGAATCTCCTTCTGTAAATGTAATAAGACTTTGTCGCCAACCTGAAAATGGTGTGGTACCCTATGTTGATCATGGCACTACTTGTAATTAGCATTTGATTTCTGCAAAATCTCCTGGAACTATTGGAGGATGTGCTGAATTTGCTCAATGAATCTAGTGGCTTTGTCAATTGCAGACTGATCATGGGAAGAGTCTATCTATGTGGTGGCAAGAGGAAGTGGAACATCGATGGGTCCCAAGGGTTGGAATCATATACCCACTTGAAATGGGATATGGTCGGTGGAGCTATGGAGAGCCATGTCATAACTGTGTTGAACATAGGGGAGACTCTCTTCCCATGTATGTGGATGCTTATAATTTTGCATGCACAAGATGTGCACAATCATCTGATTGATGACCTCTGTTTGGCCATCTATTTGGGGGTGGAAAGTAGTGGATTTTGTGAGCTTGGTGTCCAATAGTGATAAGAGACTTGACCAAAATGTGTTGAGGAACTTGTTGTCCTGATCGGAGATGATGGTTTTTGGTATACCAAAGTGGAACCACACTCGTTTGAAGAAGAGATTAGCATTATCTACCATTGTGATATTATTCTTGCAAGCTATGAGGATGGCCATCTTCGAAAATTGATCAACGACCACAAATACACAGTCATTTCCTTTCTTGGTGGATGGAAGGCCCGACATGTAATCCATTGACATGGATTCCCAAGGCTTCTCAGGAGTAGGAAGTGGGGTGTATAAGCCTTTCTTCTTGATGATTGGCTTGGCAATGGCATAGGCAGTGTAATATATCATATACTTGTTGATGTCTTGTCGAACTTTTGGCCAATAAGAATGTTTATGAAGAATGACCATAGTTTTCTCCACGCCAAAATTTATTTCCATCCGACTGTAGTGGGCTTCCCAAATCATCTTTGCACGCTCAATTGTAGGAACACAGAGATGGCCTAGGTGGCATGAGAGTCCTTACAGAATGTGAAAATTGGTGATAGTCACACCAATACCCAATAAATGATAGGTGGTGGGGGCCACTCATATGCTTCATGTCCACAGGAATGGAGCACAGTGGTGAGTGTAGCCACAGGAGGTCGACTGAGGCAGTCAATGACACGATTTGAGATAGATGTGTTATAATTGATGTTGAGATGGAACTACTATAGGTAGGTGGACCAATTCTGATGGCAATAGTTTTGCAATTTCCCCCGTGTCTGTATGAACTGCAAAGGCTTGTGATCAATTTGTATGATTGTTTCTTTTACAAGAATGTAATTTTTCCATTGATGATAGGCTTATACAATGGAATACATTTCCTTTTCATAGGTGGGGTATTTACAGACAATATCTGAGAGTGTCTCACTATGGTATGCCACCGAATGACCTTGTTGAGTGATAATTGCAACCACAACATAGTTAGATGCATCAATCTCAATCTCGAATGGTTGTTGTAGATCAGTCAAGGAGAGTACTGAAGCTGAGCATAAACGATTCTTAAGATCATCGAATGATCATTGTTGTTCCTTCCTCCACACGAAATTAGCCCTGCCACTGCCCATGGTCACCTGGTTGAGGGTTGATGCAATATGGGAGAATCCCAACACGAACCGTCAGTAGAAGTTGGCTAGTCCCAAGAAGATCCGAAGCTTAGTCATTGTGGTTGGAGCTGGCCAATCATGAATGAAATGGATCTTATCCGGATCAACATTTACCCCATTCTCATCGACAATGTATCCTAAGTATTGGACCCTGTTCATGCCAAAAGAACACTTTTCCAAGTTGGCATATAGATTGTGTTGCTGTAGAGTGCTCAAAACCTGTTGAATATGCTGCATGTTCTCCTCCCACGTTCTGCTGAAGATGAGGATGTCATCCAAATATACCACCACAAAGGAGTTGGTGAAGGGTATTAGTACATCATCCATCAAACTCATAAAAGGGGTTGGTGAATTTGTTAAGCCAAAAGGCATGACTAGCCATTCGAAGAGACCTTCTTTAGATTTGATGGTTGTCTTCATACATCAGTTCACTCATTGGGAACTTAGTGGTAGCTAGACTTTAGGTCAATATTTCTGAATAAATTTCCCCCCTTGAGTTGGTAAAGAAGGTCATCAATCTTGGGAATGGGGTACCGGTTCCTAATTGTGATTTTGTTTAAGGCTCTGTAATCAATGCAGAGTCACCAAGTCCCATCCTTATTATGCACCAGTACAATTGGGCTTCCGCAAGGGGAGAATCTGGGTCTTTTGTGCCCCTTTTGAAGAATCTCTTGGATCTAATGATTTCATCATTTTCCATCAATGAGAAATGATAGATTGGTCCATTAGGTAGAGGTGCACTGGGGATTTGATCAATTGGATGTTTGACTTGGCAGTGTGTCAGTACCTGATCCAGGTGGATATTAGTGGCCACCCACCTTTTCCAATTGGCTCAAAACAGTTTTCTGGATGGATATCGGTGGCCACACACCTTTTCCAACTGGCTCAGTACCCATGTAGGTGAGGAGAAGAGGTCTCTGTATTGTTCCATGATCCCATCCACTTTCTTCTACTACAAAGAGAGACCTTGTATAGAGGCCATAGATGTGGAGATGACCTTCTTCTTATTGTGAGCACAGATAAAAAAGAAGATGAACTTCTTGATCTATGAGATGACCTTACTGCATCTCTTAACAAATATTAAAGAAATAGTAGTAGGCGGTGCTACCTTTAGTATCATGTACAATTGTCTACCCAAAGTAATAACAACACTGCGGGGTCTAGACTCATACACAACATGACACTTCCACAAATATGGTTGTCCTAAAAGAACATCACAAACTTCAAGGGGAGAAATATAACACAATACCTCATCTTTGAAAGGATTGATGTTGTAGGGAAGAAAACACTGTTGGTTGACATGAACATCTCTTCCTTGGTGAAGCCAACCGATGGTGTAGGGATACAGGTGTGGTTTCATTGGCAGGTCTAACTGCTTGGCAAAATTTTTTGAAATCAGGTTCTTTTGACTACTTCTATCGACAATGAAATGAAGCAGAGCCCCCTTTAGCCACATCTACGAGTGAAATAGGCATTCCCCTTCCTCTAGTTTTTCAGATTCACTTGGCTACACTTAGGTGGTAGAGACAATGGCACTGGGTTCAACATCGATAATCCGCTTCTCTCCTTTAGGATTTGATTCAGAATTAGAATCGGCCTCTAAATCATAAGCCTTCACTTCAACCATGAGGGACTACTTGGAGCGTAATTCTTTGATAATGTGCCAAGAGATTTTATGGTACTTACACCATTTTCTCGTGTCCTTCTTCCTCTTCTCATTTCCCTTCTTGTGTTGCAGATTGGATTGGTTTTCCTGAGGGAGACCATCTCAACTTGGTCCCTTGCTGTGTGGGTTGGGGATGCATTTGCCCTGCGTTGGCTATGGGGGGTTGGCAGATCCAAACTCTCTCCTTTTCTGCTTAAATTTATGCTCAATCTTAACAACGTATCTATAAGTCGTTCCCAATGAGGCGATGTACAGAAAATCCATTTCTGTTTGAATGTATCTATGCAAACAACCATGGTATTTGAGCACCATATGAAGCTTAGAGTCTTTGATACCCAATTTGGTGCGTAGGGTATGGAAAATATTGGTGAAATTTGGTACTGTCTGGTCCCTTTCTTGACGTAGGGTGGTCCATCTAGTGTACTAGTCCTCGTAGCTTCCAACAGGGTAGTATTGTTTTTTAATGGATTCCCAGAAGGAATCCCATGTAGGGGCCACCACAAACATTGCAGATTCTTCGATGACCCTTTGTTCAGAGTAAGTATCCCACAAGTCTTTAACACGAGGAATAACTTTGAGGAGTGAAAAACTGATATTTTCCCTATCAGAAAAATTTTGGACCGAAAAATACCCTTCAAGTAGATTCAACCATTTATCTACAATATTTACATCTATTAGTACCTCAAATAATGGAATATCAAAATTTACTTGTACCTTGAAGGGGGTTGCATGAATGCTTGATGAACATGATTCTCCTATGGGAAATTGTTAAAGGATCTGTGCAAAATTGTCCATCATTTTGTTCCTTTGTTGCATGAGGGCTTCCTCAAGAAACATTTTAATAGGATCTCCTACTCCATTATCTTTCTTTTCGTCCCCCATGGGTTTTTGTCAGGCTAGACGCAACTGATATTGTAATGGCTCGATCGGTTCGAGTCCCAAATTCTTGTACCTAGATCTTGTCAGGGACATGCATGAAGAAAAATAAATGAAGAGCAGACCACTCTGATACCACTGATATGGATTTAGGAGTGGAATGAAATGATTAACATAATGAATACAATAAACACACAGATATGAAGAATAACACAAATATTGAGTGAACAATATCTTATATTGAATAATGAAATAGGCTAAAACTGTAAAACTGCAGAACTGAATCACTTGCTCTAATGGTTGTAGCTATCTATGAGAAGAGACGTGTCTGCTGTGTGAATCTGTCTAAGAAGAATGCATTACAATGAGGCTCCAGAGCCCTTTTTGATATTTCTCATGAATCCCAAAACCATAGACATCCAAAAAACTAACCATAGAAGGTGAAACGTCAAAAGTCATGTGGGCCCCTATGGTTAAGTTGGTGTAAGTTGGTAGTAGGTACCTCAACTTCCCAGGGTTGTAACATTTTCATACAAACTCTGTTTTAGGTATGTGATAGCCTGTTGGAAAGGTATTTAAGAGAAATACAAATTTTGTTGTCAAACTCTAACCCCATCTACAATTTGAAAGTGGTGAGACAAAAAAACATTGTCTAGGCCTCCAAAACGACCCTGGAAGTACAAAAAGATGTGTTGACATGAAAACATACAAAATAAGAAAGTTGGATTAGGTGAGAGGCCATCAGTATCCACCCAGAGGATTTGTGGTGATTCATACAACCCCAAAAGTGTAGAACCCACAATTACAAAGAAGTACAAATGAATGTGATGAAAAAAAAGAAGACAAGAGGAGCCAGTTGGAATAGGTGGGTGGCCACCAATATCCACTTGGATCAATCCTCCCCCCTTAGGAAGCAATGGTTTCCATTGCGTTGAGTTCCCCCATCAAGTGAGGAAACTTCTACTTGATTTGGCCCCAGGTGAGCTACTTGCCTTAGTGTAGGAGTTTCCCTGTCTTGACAACCCGATAAAGCTAGATCCTCTACTGGCGAGTTCCCTTGACCTATGTGTCCACTATATGATTAGTGGATGCTTGTTCAATGCAGTTAGGGTTTAGATATGTTGGTTTTAGCTGCTCTGCGATCTCTAAGGTGTTCAATAATGGTGGAAAATATGGCCGAAGGAGGTCCACATTGAACAATGGATGCGGGCCAAGGAAGGGTGGAGTGTTGAGCTCAAAAACATTTCTACCCACAAACTTGGTGATAGTGTAAGGCCCATAACGAAGTGGGAAAAGCTTCTGATGGGGCCCAATGAGATGCTCCTTCTACAAATGTAAATAGACTTTTTTGCCAACCTGAAATGGGTGTGGTACCCTATGTTGATCATCGCGTTGCTTGTACTTAGCATTGAATTTATGAAAAATATCCTGGACCTGATGGTGGATGTGATGAATTTTCTTAATGAATCTAGTGCCTTTATCGATCGCAGACTGATCATTGGAAGATTTTGTCTGTGTGGTGGCAAGAGGAAGTGCAACTTTAATGGGTCCCAAGGGTTGGACTCCCAAACTTACCTGAAATGGGATACGACTGGTGGAGCTATGGAGAGCCATGTTGTAACTATGATGAACATAGGGGAGACTCTCGTTCCGTGTATGTGGATTATTAGAATTGTACATGTGCAGGATGTGCACAATCATTCGATTGACGACCTTTATTTGGCCGTCTGTTTGTGGGTGGAAGAAGTGGATTTTGTGAGCTTGGTGTCCAACAATGACCATAGACTCAACCAAAATGTGGTGAGGAACCTGCTATCCAAGTTGAAGATGATGGTATCTGGTATCCTAGAGTGGACCCACACTTGTGTGAAGAAGAGATTGACAACATCTGCCATTGTGATATTTTTCTTGCAGGCTATGAGGATAGCCATATTCTAAAACCAAACAACGACCACAAATACACAGTCATTTCCTTGCTTGGTGGATGGAAGGCCTGACATGTAATCCATTGAAATGGATTCCCAATGCTTCTCAAAAGTAGGAATAGGGTTGTATAAGCCTTTCTTATCTATGGCTAGATTGGCAGTGGCATAGGAAGTGAAAGAATCTGATATACTTGCTGACGTCTTGTCGAAGTTTTGGCAAATAAAATTGTTTATGAAGAATGACCACAGTTTTCTCCATGCCAAAATGAACTGCCATCCGAATGTAGTGGGTTTCCCAAATAAAATTTTCACTCTTAGTCATAGGAACATAGAGATGGCCCTGGTGGCATAAGAGTCTGTTCTGAATGTGAAAATATGTGATGGTTACACCTGTACCCAATATCTGATAGGTGGTGGCAAAGTCTGAATCTTGATGATAAAGTTGGGGCCACTCATATGGTTCATGTCCACAAGAATGGAGCACAGTGGTGAGTGCAGCCACAGGAGGTCCAATGACACAGTCAGTGACATGATTTGAGATACATGTATTATAATTTATGTTGATATGGAATTGTTGCAGGTAGGTGGACCACTTTTGATGGAGCTCATTCTGCAATTTACCCTGTGTCTATATTAACTACAGAGGTTTGTTCTTAGTGTGTATGATCGTCTCTTTCCCAGAATGTAATGTTTCCATTGACGATGAATGGAATACATTTACTTTTAGAAAAACAGGACCGTGGAGTGATCAAATAAAACAATTGTGGAAAAAAAACATAGAAGATACACAATACAATAGAGACACAGATTTACGTGGTTCACCCAATGTGGGCTACGTCCACCAGATAAATTGCCAAGTCCTTCCTTTATTATTATCCAACATATGAAGGGATACAACCTACAAAAAATCCGTTGTAACTTCCTCTTCTTTCTCTCATAGTCTTCTATCTCAGAATACAATATTCACCATCAACCATAGCGGCAATGCATTTCCCTCATAAAAGAGGGTTTCCTTATAGGGAAAAAAACCCAACATAATATCTACCGTTATATCTGTGATGTTATAATGAATGGTCCAGATTTACAATGAAATTGCAATATACATTTTGTTGGATGTGGAGCCTGATTATCTTCTTGATTTAGAGGTCTTTTACTTTCAGCCGTGT
>JASDQU010301224.1:2300-13754 GCA_032191745.1 Picea mariana
ATATTGCAGTAATATTAGAAAAACAATAACAAAATTTCAGAAATTTAGTTGTTGTAGTCGTAAGTTGTCACTGTATTTAACATTTACCTGGTGAGGCACTACGGGTGCCTTTCCACAGTCACCCTGGACAGATGTAGTGGGTGATTTTTGAACATGGTCACCCTCGACAGAAGTTGACACAATAAATCAATCAACAAAAGTTATGAAATTCACCTGTAACATTTAAAAAATGAAATATTGGAGTAATATCAGGAAAAAAAAAATAATGAAATTTCAAAAATTTAATTGTTGTAGTCATAAGTTGGTATTGTATTTAACATTTACCTATTGAGGCACAATGGGTGCTTGTCCATGGTCACCCTAGACAGATGTAGTGGGTGATTTTCTGCCACGGTCACCCTGGACAGATGTTGACACAATAAATCAATCAATAAAAGTTATGAAATTCACCTGTAACATTAAGAAAATGAAATATTGCAGTAATATTAGAAAAAAATAATGAAATTTCTAAAATTTAGTTGTTGTAGTCATAAATTTTTATTGTATTTAGCATTTACCTACTGAGGCAAAGTGGGTGCCTTTCCACGGTCACCCTGGATAGATGTTGACACAATAAGTTAATCAACAAGAGTTATGAAAGTAATTGTAAAAAATTTATGCAGTAAAAATTTGAAATATTGCAGCGATAAATTTTAACAATGATTGATCAAAGGTAGAGTTGAATGGTATGTAATATATTTACCCCCATAGTCTCACCCCCTCCATCTATTCGATTTAATTTGTAATCGATCGACAACTCTTCACCTGGAACTATTGTATTTTTTGCACATACAAATATACGATTTCCTTCACGTGCCTCAAATATGCAATTCAGTTTCTTAGTTGTTGCCACTGGTCATGTACTATTTTTAAAGCCCACAATATACATAGTTGCCCATTTATTTTGATTTTTATCTAGTAGTTGTATATAATTTGTGGCAACTCCGTATCTCCGCATACTTTGCGTATATCAGACCAACATAAACCTGTGATTGTATTTGTATAATGGTATGACATACTCCATCAATTTAGTTACATTACCATAGACAAACTTTATGCCATCCATGGAAAATAACACCAATCCATGTAAGGATTAAGGAGCAATGCGATACATCCTCCCATCGATGAAGAAATTTGTGTCCACTTCAGGTAGCTCCTTAGGTGCCTGTTATCCCCTTTTTCTAGGGATAACTAGGAGATCATGTCTCCAGGCCCACAGGTCCTAGACACGAAGTACTGAGAGCAGGATTGACTGAGCATGGACTTAGAGGGACCATCCTTATTCTTCGCCAGACTTGTCATGTTAGCAGTATCAGCTTCCATCACCATCGACTTGGACTTGCATCAGAAAAGACTCTTGCTTCATGAGGTAATTGGTCTAGGTATCATGGTGTGTGTCATGTTTGATCGTTATAACTTTCGTATATATGCATCAGGTTCCTTACATTTCTGATGACTGCTTGGATCTTACACTAACCCACTTGACCATTGTTGGGGGGATTAACGGAGTGCCCTAACAAGCTTGTATCCAAGGGTTTTGGTTAGCCACCAGGGGGGATTTCCAGAGCCATCATCTGCTCCCACCATACTATCACTTTACATCTTATCTCCCATACATCCATCCCATTCCCCTAGTCTGGCCATTAGGATGACCTTTGAGGGTTACACTTTGTCCTATGGGAAGAAGGGGCTAAAGGCCCAGGGGGTAAAAGAAGTTGGTAAAAGATAAATCCATAGGAAATAAAACCTAGTGATGCTTCGCCCAGGGATCCCTGAGAAGGTAATAAAAAGCCTCTCGATAAGAAACAAAAGGGACTCGAAGAAAAATAATAAAACAAGACCTAACCAAGAGGATGGGGGGTCTCATCACAAGCTGACCCATTATGTTCATAGGTATCCAGTAGTATGACAGTGCCATTATCTAGTCACCACACCAGGGCAATGACCTTTGGTTACATGGCCAAGGGAAAGGGGGTCTCATCACGAGCCAGACTTATCATTTCTATGAAAATACCAGTGGGTAACACTGTTAGCTCCGGTCACCATGCCAAGGCAGTGTCCTCTGGTCAAACCTTGAATTAGAAAGAAATAAAAAGCAATAAATAAAGAATAAAGGCAATAAAGGGGCTTGGAAAAAGTGCATCCATGACGGGTATAGCTCACCTCCTACAAAGGCACCCACAGACAATACTTACCCCTGGTCTTCACTATAACTGGACATTCCTTAGACCATATCACTTCATGTACATGGCTTGAATGATCTTCTGTGGAAACTTTCCTTTTCTTATGGATACTGGCCCAATAGGTTATTCTATCTATTTCTTCAACTTTATATAATAGATCAGTGTAATGTCTTTGAGCTATTAGAGGATATGTTAGGGGTTTTATGCATGTACTTGATAAATTTAATGACGAAACATGATTGACATTGCTATGATCCTGAGGAC
Organism: Picea mariana; assembly: GCA_032191745.1. Lineage (NCBI taxonomy): Eukaryota > Viridiplantae > Streptophyta > Pinopsida > Pinales > Pinaceae > Picea > Picea mariana. The sequence continues at coordinate 4,787 of JASDQU010301224.1, forward strand.
TGATGAGCCCATGAAGGGCAAAGTTTTTAATGTGCAGGACCATACCCAACGGACAGGTACCAGTGGACCGATACACATGGGGATATGATTAGCTCGGACCTCCATGGGGCTGAAGATCCCACCATATGGTTGCTAGTATGGCAGAGACAGGACGACGTTATGATGAGCTTTTGCATGAGAAGAAAGAAGGGTGTTCCACCCAGGACACTTTGGCAAAGCCCGGCCTAGGGGGAATCACCCACTGCAGATGGAACATTTGCCTTTGATGGACAAGACGTCACCCAGTAAAGTAGGACGTTATTCTGAGCATGTGGCAGTGTGATGAGGCTGTTTGGCACGTGTGGAAGCTTGGAGGAGCCCTAGAAGGGCCAACATCTAGCCTTTGGATGCTGGATATGCCCAAAAAGGGCCAACGTCTCCCTCAGAAGGGCTTGACGTCCCTCTTTTTTCTCATATTATGTCAATTTTCTAGCAGTTAATGTAAAAACAATGTAAATTTTGTAGTCAGCCTTGTCGGTTGTTTTAATGACCTAAATTTTAATTGAAAGGTCATGGATTGGTATAAACAGAGGATGTTTTTCCTCATTTTAGAGATAACATAACTAACTCTCTTGTGAGAGACTATCTTTTATCCTTTTTCTTGGTATTTTTGGTGTTGGAAGTGCGGCGCAACTCTTCTTGGAGGTTTTCTCTTGGCATTTATGGTGTTTCTCTCATGGAAGGTTTACAACTAGGGTTTGATTATGCATTCTTCATGATATGTAAGTGAATTTTTCATGCAAAACTTCTTAAGTGAATGGTTGTAGGCTTAATTTCTTATATTTGCTATTATATTGCTATTATATTGTTGAATCTTGAAACCCTAGGTAGCAAGCACACTAGTAGGTCATTGCTCTATGTCCCCATGTTTGAGAAATTGTTTTATCCATTGATGAAGGAAGATATAGCCTAGCCGTTGCTACACTTTTCTCCCTTTGTCTGAGTTAGCATTAAAGTTATAGGTTGAAGAGAGGAGACGTCCTAGGCCTAGTTAAATCTACACCTAGGGTTTTAACCTTCTAGGGTTTGAACCTTCTAGGGTTTGAAAATCCTTGCTCCTGCAACACTTTTCTCTCTTAGATCTGTACTTTTAAGCTAGCTGTTTTGCCAAGTGTGTTTAGAGAAAGAGGAAGGAGCATGAGGTCTTGCTTAAGCAACACCGGAATGAGCCTCCTTCCCTTAGGGTTTTGATTCTAGGGCCCTGCCATTGCAGCACCATAGAACCCTACCCTCCAGTCTCTGAATTCTAAATCCTCCCAAGATTTCTTTTTCCCTTGCTTTTGACTCCATTTCACCCTAAGGCACTGGTTAGACTTACAACGTTGAGCTTGTAGTGTTCAAAATCATCTTTTAAAACTTTCATTTTTGAAACCCTAACTAACCCTAACGCCACTAACTAGGGCTGACGTCATACTTGACGCAAAAACCCTTCTAACTAGCAATTAAAGCAATTAATGATGACGTCAAGCATTTATTGAACTATTGTTGATTGAAAGTAACGTTGGCTTGGTCATTATTATAGACATTGATGAATTGGTGATCTTGCATACGCTGCCTTGTAGAACGTTGACCTCTTTTGTCTATAATATTGCTTATTGAATAAAATCAGATAGTAAAGAAGTACTAACCCTTTGAATTATAACCTGCAAATATACATATAGTGTTGTTATTGTTTTGTTTCGGGAAGATGTTCTCAACAGGGACTTCACTTCTTTATTGGCTGATTAGCCAGAATATTTGATACTGGTGGTAACCTGAGAGGAGGGAAAAAGCTTAAACTCCTGACCTTATATGCTTTGCCTCTTCAAACCCCAGGTTACCGGGGACGTCTCCCCTGGGCTAACCTCCCTAAATATAAAGAGCCCCCCATCGAGGTGACATTGGATGGGGAAGGTTCATGTTTCGCCAGTTTGACCCTTATCCTTTAGCCATTTGACCTAAACTACAAACTGCACGATAACAGTGCCCATCATTTTACTAGATGCCTATACCTCAAGGGAAAAACAATGTCACCTATGCTCTCAGCATCATAATTACACGACCCTCCGTTGGCAATAAAAAAATGCATGCAGGTACAAAATCGTTTCCTTACCTTATCCAACCTAGTTGATCTAGAATCGATAGATCTAGTACAACACGTCTCACTTTCAACCTCTCTTAGTATATCTTGATCATCACTCGAGGAAGATAGATCTGACAGATACCTATTTGGTGGTACCTACACTCGTTAAAACAACAAGATAAGTTATCATGCCAATATACGTTTTTGGTACCAACATAGCTGCATATAGTTGCATTTAGTTGCACAAAGTTGAAATTGCCACACTTATCTGTCATATAGTTGCATATAGTTGCATAAGTTGCATATAGTTGCATAGTTGCATAAGTTTCATATAGTTTCATATAGTTGCATAGTTGCATAAGTTGCATTGTTGTATAAAGTTGCATGTTGCATAAAGTTGTGTAAAGTTGCATAAGTTTCATAAAGTTGCTTAAGTTGCATAAGTTGCATGTTGCATAGTTGCATATAGTTGCATAGTTTCATATAGTTGCATATTTTCATATAGTTGCATATAGTTGCATAGTTTCATATAGTTGCATATTTTCATATAGTTGCATACGAAATTGTTGTAATATAGTTGCATATAGTTGCAATATAGTTGAATATAGTTGCATAAGTTGCATTGTTGCATAAAGTTGCATATAGTTGCATATTATAAGTTGCATAAAGTTGCATATAGTTGCATATCCTTCGATGCTCAGTGGAGAACTAGATTTGAGACCTATCAAAGAGTTCAAGTGGGGATCGATAGTTTGGAAATCCATGATCCTGAAATTTCACATATTTGGAAAGCGCCTTTAGTGGTTGGTGGGGAATGGAGGAAAGGTTCGAGTTGGAAATAATGTTGGAGGGGAGGGATATATGGGGGGTGTATAAACATATTGATCCAACATGATGTTTTAATACGTGACTATCTGGCTCCAAAAATGAGGGCAGTAGCATCAGAAATGAACTGCCATGTAGTGCCAAAGAATTTCAGCTCACATGGAAAATAGGGCCAACTTTTACTCATGCACATAAAAACCAAAAGCATCGATGCAAAGTACCATATGTAATGGGTTGTTGGCTCACCACATGGTTGGAATTTCAAACTTAAATAATCTGTCAAATTTGATAGTTTTGATAACTCCAATATTAGTTTTCACTTTATCATCAATATTAAGAATATTGATGAAAGAAATTTTCACTATATTTTATGGTGAGAAAATTGCTCCATAAGAGACAATTTCCTTGTAAAATTTCATTAGTGTTCACCACTTTTACATGAGATTTCAAAACCTAAAACTTGTGTTTTTAGTGCCTTCTATGGAAGCACACGGTTAAGAACATGTGTTTCTTCCTAAGAGGTCACACATTCAAATCAAATGGGAGTAGGGTATGTATACCTCCATACACTTTAGTGGTGAAATTTGAACAATCAATGAGGAACAATAATTGGGTTGTAGGTCTAAAGGATTGTCTCAACTATTGTGGAAATTCTAACATGGTTTCTTTCCAACCATCATTTTTTCATCCACATTTTCAAAACCATCATTTTAGCTCCGAGAAGCTCCATGGTAAGTGTTGTGGGATTGGTATATGGAAAGGTTATGTGTTAGAAATATTATCTTGAGCATCCAAGTATTGTCTCGTGTCTCATTTATGCTTATTGGCATTGTTCCTTATCACTAAAGACATCGATCAAATTTTGAAGCAAGATGAGTTATTTGATGACATTTTATGTATAAGTGTATTTAGTGTATGAGGCGACCTTTACCATAAAACAATACTTTATTGTTAGATGATTTTCAAACGCATCAATTATGTAGAGTAAATTGATTTGATGGGGAGATAACACTATTAGTACCACCCACCAACTACCAAGTTCGTGAATAAATAATACATTATACCACTTTGAAATTCAAATGACTTTTCCTCTTGAGTTTTGAATCTTGACTCCTAAGAATTGAATACTAACAGGATGTTAGAATGATTACCCTTGTTTGCAAAGATGTGAAATGATCCTTGCTTCCAAATTGACAAGGAAATAATTGAATTCCATTCTATGAAGTGTTGAAGGGGTCTTGAAGGGAAATGGAATCTTCAAATTTGATCACTAGAAATTAGTGCTAAGGATTGTGTTGATCTTTAATAGAATTTGTTGAAATTAATAATCCCTAACCAATCTCCATAATCTCATATGTTTATTGGATATTTTGTGGCAAAACTTGCATAAATCTTGAAAGTATGAAGTTATTAACTTGTCATTAACAACGTGGGATGATCTAGAATTAAGAGTTTTTCCTCAAAATTGAAACATCTCATGGATTAGTAAAGCTATGCATGTCTATCCTCATACTCTACAAGACTTCTCAATCCATATGAATATGTACCTTTGTCATTACGTTAGTGATCAACTATCTTGTTTCACAAAACTCAAGCTAAAATTTATGCTTCTCCAATTTCTCACAAATATAATGGTACTGCACTTAAATGCTCTTTATTCTTGCATGAAACCTAGTATTCTTAGTCATTTCAATGAAACTTTGGTGATCAAATTTTAAAATTGTAGGATTCAGTTGCTCTAACCTAACATGTTTTTGTAATTTTCTTAGCCACATCAATTCCTTGCTTGCATGATTTGCTACTACATGTTCTTCTTTAGCACTTGTTAAGGAAATGGTGGGTTACTTCTTCTCCATGAGGCAATTCCACCAGCCTACTTGAAGCAATATCTAGATGTTGATTTGAACTCAACAACATCTTCTTCCCAATCTGCATCACAATATCCAAACAATTGCATTGCATCTAACATTCTCTCACAGATGTTGATTCCCATGTTCCTTTGAGAAATGTGAAAATCCTTTTAATTGTTTCCCAATGTTGCAACCCAAGATTACTTGATAAATCACTTACATTTGTAATTGCAAAAGAAATATTAATTTTCATGCATACTATTTCACACATAAGGATGCCTACCACACTCCAATAAGTAATATTTCTCATAGCTTCCTCATCAACTTGAGTACTTGGACCCATATCTTGTGACAATTTTTGGGCAATTTCCATTTGCGTCTTCACATTTTAGAAATCACTCATCCTTAATATCTAAAGAATATGTTCAATGTATATCCTTTGACTCAAATGAAACTTCATATTGCTTAGGTCTCTTACTACTTGAATAACCAAGTAGGATTAATGGATCTCTCCATAATCCAACATGTCAAATTCTACAACAGTTTTGATTTGAAATAATTTAACAAAGATAACTCCTTGCTCATACAAATTCATAATCTATGGATAATTCCAAAATGATAAAATACTTGACATTACGCTTGACATAAATATTTAGATATGTGGTATATTTTTGGAAACCCTCATTCATTAAATGTGCATCAATGTGTCAATATCATGCCCTATAGGATTTCTTAAGTCTATGCAATTATTTTTGCAACATGCACACCATATGCTTGTTGCCTTGTTGTACATAACCCTCAAGTTGTTCCATACATATATCTTCCTACAACATACCATTAATGAATGTTGTCTCAACATCATGTTGATGGATATGCATATGCATCATTATTGCAATTGCTGAGATTTCTATAAGGGATGTCATCTTCACTAGTGGTATAAAATTCTTTGGGTTGTCCATGCCCTAAATTTGTGTGTACACTTTCACCATCAACTGAGCTTTATATTTCCCAATTGCATCACTTGACTTGTTTTGTTTTAAAACCCACTTGGTACTAGTTTCTTTCTTACCTATTGCTAGAGAAACACGTGCCCAAGTTTGATTCTTCACTAATGGCTCATACTTTTCATCCATAGCTTGTTTCCATTCTACCATGTTTTGGCCTTTAAGCACAATTTGTATTGTTCGGGGTTCGAGCACTTCAACATTCCTTGCACAAATCCATAGTGTCTCTAATATTTTTTGTATTATTGTTGATATTCTTAATGCTGACAATTATTTGTTAGGTTTTTTTCACTTCTACACTCTCTCAAAATGAAGGATTATCTTCATTTGAAGTTCCCTCGGTACATTCCTCAATTATGTCCATTGAGGGGACATCCAAAAGATTAATGCTTCTCCTACCTTTGTAGTCTCTATCGAGATGCTTCACTAACACTGCAACCCCATAAAAAATCATCTCAACTTATAATCATTGAATGTTCTATTGGGCTATAAAATCTATAAATAGTTGAATTTGAACCATAGCCAACCATAATACATTTTGTTCTCCTATACTCCATTTGTTTTCACCTCTATCTATAATGTATGCATATAATGGAAAACAAAAAGTGCTCAAATTCTAACCATTTGGCTTCCTTCGATGCCATGCTCCAAACAATGACTTCTGCAATTCTTTGGTAGGTAACCTACTTTAAGCATAGGTTGTGGTTTCCATGATTTTCTATAGATTGTATTTTTTAGTATGAAACTTTTAAGCATACACCTTGCATTATCCACCATAGGCCATTTTTTTCTCTCCACTACCTTGTTTCACTACAAATAATATGGGGAAGTATATTCTAATTGAATCCCTTTATGAGAGAAAAAAAATCTTGAATGCTTTTAATGTGTACTCTCCCCCATTATTACACCTTACTATTTTCAATGGTCTCCCAATTGTTTCTACAAAAAGGCTTTAAAAACTTTAAAATGCTCAAAGACTTATGATTTATTTTTAGAAAGTAATCAAATGTCTTTCTTGAACAATCATCTATAAATTTGATAAAATACTTTCCTCCTCTATGTGACAACACTTGATTTCACTTGTAGATGTTTGAGTGCATCAATTCCATCATTCCTCTTGTTATATACATTTCATGCTTATAAATTGAGTGTCTATGATGCTTCTTGAGCTTGCATCCCTTATAAATCTTGAATTCCACTAATATCCTCAATTTGAGTCCATACACAAATTGTTAATTGGACAAAACTTATGAAGACTATGTTCCAACATGCCCAAACTTGTGATGCCAAGTGACGATATTTTTCACTAATCAACTAGATTAACCATGGATCGCAATGCCAATTCTAGTATCCCCACACTTAGTGTATACAAGTTTCCATCCCTCTTTCCCATGAAAACTACTTCCCTATAATAATTAGGCATCATTTACCTCCTTGGAGATCATATTTAATCATCAACAAGGAGGATTAGGTTAATCATGGCCTGAAGGATTGTGATATTTTGGTCTTTTTGAAAATTTATTGCCTAGTTTTTTCACATTTAATTTAGCATATATGGATTTTCAAGAAATGACCTTTCTGTCATAAGGTAGGTGGGGGAACTATGGGATCCTCACCACTTTGGTTCTCACTGCATTACTATGCTCCCTACAATATTTATGTGTGTGACCCTACCAAAATATTTATATTTAGTTTCATCGAATCCAAGTGACCCTAATTGAAGCAAACAAAAGAGGGAAAAAAATATAGTGATAATGGAAAACCTAGTAAAAGAGACAAGAACCTACAGAAGTTGAACATATTCTACTTTTTTTGCACATCCAATACCACTAAGCACTATTAAAACAACTCCAACTTCAACTTGAAAAACCAAGGCTATTTTTTGGATTGCAAAGGAGACTAGGATGATTAGGACAACATTAAGACAATACACTAATACAAGGAGTCATGAAAAGAACACAATTTGTATCAGGCCCAAGATAAATGAGGTATCTCTTCCATGGTGGGGTATGGGGAAACATTCCCAACAATTGTATCTTTAGTGTTTCAAGTTAGCTATATTGTTACTTATGTGGGCTCAATATACAATATTGTCCTTCATTCAAAGATCCACCCCCAAAGTCCTAATATATGATACAAGTAGTCAATGATGAGGTGCACAATGATTATGATCTCCTTCAAATTATCTATTACCATAGTTTGAAAACCCCTACTTCCAATACTCAATCGTCCCATCTTGAAATTTTTTAAAATGACCAAATTTGAGGAATTTTAATTTATGGAAAGGGAATTTGGAGGAGAGAACTAAAATTAGAGCACATGGGTTTTGTGAGGAAACCTAATCAATATAACCTAGCATAGTTTTTTTGTTTCCATAATAAAATTTTATCAACTTTATTTTCATTTCAAAAACTGTTAGACAACTTGCAATATTGGCAAAAAATTACCAATTTTATTGAAATCAATGATGATAAAATATTCTTGGAGAAAATTTGACACATCGCTTTTGTGAGGATGTAAATATTGTTAAACCTAGAATAGTTGGCTTTCTCTAGAAGAATTTTTTATGGGCATTAAGGGCATTTTACAAATCTAGGCAGGAAAGTTTTGAAGTGCCAGAAAAAGGCCTAAAGTGCCATTTGGTCCGGCTTGTTTCTATCATCTAAAGGTGATGTTGGAGTGCTAGATTTCAAGATGTCATTATTTGTATGAAAGACTACAAGTTTCCACCTTTATTTATATATTTCACATTAATATAAAACCATCTATGTGCATTTTAAAAGGATGACTTAGGTCATATGTGTGGTCTATTTTAGGGAAGATTTGAATTACATAGAAGATAGTGACATTTTTGGCATATGGTAAGAATGTTGAGATTGGGAAGTGATATTTGGGAACTCTACAAGCCCATTATGAAAAAATCCCTACAACCATTACATTCCATCAAACCATATTTCTATCAATAATTTCATCAAAAAATTAGCAAGCACACTCAAGTGATAGGAGAAAGAAGTCAAACCATATTTATCCTCTGTGTGTGCCCTCCTCTGGTGTGACCTCAAAACTGTGTTCCCTCCTCTGGCCATGTTCCCTCCTCTGGTGCACCTTCAAAACCATGTACCCTCCTCCTTTGTGCCCTCCTCCACCGTGCGCCTCTCCCTCCTTCTCCGTGGTCCTCTCCCTCTTTC
>JASDQU010301225.1:709-13861 GCA_032191745.1 Picea mariana
ATACTGAGTGTGTGGCCTCCTTGCAGCTCGGGGCGCTAAGGGGGAAGAAGAGTACCCCTAACATTGGCTGGGAGGTACCGGTGAAGTCTCATCGGTCGGCATGCGAGACTTGCAAGGAGCATATGGGACGCCCACTCCGAATAGGCAATGCTACACTTTCTTCATTTTGTATGGTAAATTGTTTTAGAAGTTATGCTTGAATCTGCATTTTTACTTGGGTAAGTGAACTGATTGTCTAGATGGTTTTCTGAAATTTTCTTAGCCTAGATCGATGATAGATTGACTCCCATGGCTTCATTTCCCCGCATGTCTTGACCACCTTGCTGTGTTGATTGTGACCTTCGTGGTTGTTTAGCCTTCGTCCCAAGCTCACCAGTCCTCACTTGAGTAGTCGGTCAGGAGCCTGATCTACAGTCATCGCCTTAGCGTTAAAAGACCTATGGATCTCAACGCCTTGCTTTTCTATGTGAGGATGATGAGAGAAGGGAAAAACTGTTAGCCGAATGCCCTTGATGTTTTTCGCTGGCTGATTGTTGATTCCGCCATCTGGCAATGAACTTTGTGCATGGATTATCTAGTGGCATGGTTGGTTTTCTCCATGTCTTGACTAATATTACCCCTGCAATCATTCCATGACCCTTCCCATTGGATCCTTTTGATTCTCTTACTATTGTTTGCATTTGTATTTGCATTCTGGTAATGGAAAAAAAATGAGTTGATACATGTCTGCAGTTTTGTATTGGTATTCTGGCAATGGAAAATGAGTTGATTCATGTCTGCATTTGTATTTTCATTATGGAAATGGGAAAATGAGTTGATTCATGTCTGCATGTTTGTATTGATATTCTGGCAATGGAAAACGAGTTGATTCATGTCTGCATTTTTGGATTGGTGTTCCGGCAATGGAAAAACAATTAAATTCTCTCTCTGCGTTTTACATTTAGTACCTTGGTAAGAAAGAAAAAAACGTTTTTGTTTTCCTGTATGCGTTGGCATTGGCATCTTGGTAGTGAAAGAGGGAAACCTTGGTTTATTCATCCCTCTCAAGATTTCATTTCATTTTTTTCTTTTGGGGCGATTTTCCCCTTGAAGAAGACTGCGTCTTGTACTTAAGATTTTATGTTTGATTACCTTTACTGCCTGGAAATTTCGCCCCTCTCAAGTTTGCATTTCGTTTCTTCTTTTGGGGTGATTTTCCCCTTGAAGAAGACTGCGTTTTACAAAAAACCATTTACTGCTAATTGATGCCTTGTTGCCTGGTGATTTGCAAATTAATTGTGACTGTGTTTACTTCCTTAATAACTTTGTTTTGCCATTAAAATGGTAGCCTTTGTCTTGCCGATATATAGCACAATAATTTTCCTTTTAAAAACGTGACTGACTTGCTGTAATTACCCACGATTTTTCCTTTAGAATGTTGTCGAAGCTTACTGAAATTGACCAAGATTATTGCCTTTAAATTGCTGACTATGTTTGTTGGATTGGGCATGAATTTGCCTTGATGTTGATAGAGTGTGTTGTTGAATGACCACGAGTTGGTCCTTCTGTAGTTGTACTGTCCCTTTTATTCTCCTTCTCCTTGAGTGTATACCCAATGTTCTCACTACCACACTTTAATTGCCATAGCAATATTACTAGCCATGGAATTACCAAGTTAATTGCAATGATAACTACTATATTAAATGCCTTATCGATTGCCAGAACAATTTCTACAACAATGTTAATGGTCAGCAATTTCCCTTTTTGTTGTAATTGCCAGGTTAATTGAAATATTAAATGTTATATTATTGCCTTATTAATTGCTAGGCTAATTGCTACAATGATGTCTTGGGTCCAATAATTGCCATATTAATTACTACCCTGAGTCAATGGTTAGTTGATTCCGTCTTATTGATTAAATGTCGCAGCGAGTTAAATGGTTAACAGTTATGTAAATTTCCTTGTTGTTGCACTATCAATCAATATGTTAACTCTCATATAAATTGCCTTGCTACTGTTATTTTAATTGTTATGTTAACTAGCATGATAATCGCCTTGTTAGTGCTATATTACTTGTTATGAAAATAGTCATGAAAACTACCCTGTTATTGCTAAATTAATTGTGGTGTTAATCATTATGTTAAATGCCTTGTTAGCTGTTGTAATCAATTGTTATGTAGCAGCTATGTAATTACCTTGTTGATTTTCCACAACAATGTTATTAGCTGGTAGTTTCCCCCTCAATGATAACAAACATTCAGTGTGGTTAGTTCGGTCATTATAGCTAGACTAATTTTGAGGTTTAACTGTTCATACGTGTTAAAGGTAGCATCCCACTTTAGAATGTTAATGTTGTTATTCAATTTTATGGCTAGTTGGATGGGATTCATATTACTTAGAATTGTCCATTTAGGTTGTAATAAATATTAAAATTTGTATGGTGAGTAAATACTAGATTGCAAATTTAGACTCGCTAATTTAGATATGTAATTGATATTAGTTGGATTTATAGATATCGCCTAATTGGTAACTCAGACTCGCTAAATTTGAGTCATAATTCATGTTAAGTTTGGTTGGTAACTCATTGACTAATGGAATTTAGACTGGTTAATTGATTTGTAATTAATGCCAATTTAAATCATAGATATTGACCATTTAGCCTTGATTAATGGTTGGGTTGTTGATGAAGTCATTTTTAGCTTGCGCTTCCCGTTAAGGGTGTTGTTGTTTATTATTAATTAATGTTTGTACTTGGTTTTTTAAACGTTCAATGTGATTGGTTTTGCTCACTGTAAGGGTTCTAGTTACTTGTGTAATTTTATTTTGGGTGTGTTTGGTTGTTAGGATGATTGTCCTTAGCTTAGTAGGTTTGGTCTTCTTCTGTTGGGCAGGATGTAGACACCTCCTTGTTCCTCAGAAAAGTCGCCAGCCTTGAGACCTTAAATGGTCAAAATCGATGGGGAACTAGGATTGAGCGTTGCTTATGTGTCCTGTTGGTCCTAACCATTGCAGGGTAGGACGAGCGGGTAGTCATTCTTATTCTTCGTCGATTGAATGTTGTACATTTCTTCCAGGTGCTTGATGTTCTTTTATGTTAGGTCGTTATGTTTTTATTGTGTGAGTATCATGTGTTGTGTTCTTCGTAGTGTTGCGATGTTGAGTAGAATGCCATTATTACCTTCCTACACACACAAAAAAAAAAAAAATTAAGGGTGCTTCTACCGGTTGTACATCATAGGAGTTGTACCGGATGGGGATGTCCCATGTGGTATCAGAGCGGGTTCAACCCTGCAACTGTGGATTGCCATGCTTTCCACTGTAGTAAACCCTTGATTATTAACCTAACGCTATTTAAAACTTTAACTTGTCCTTGTGATAATCACTGTTAGATGACACCATAGAGATTCATGGCGAGATATCGTGGATGGAAGTGCAACGCCTCTAGAAGTTTCACACCCTCAGAGTCTGACCCCAAGTGGAGGAACAAGTCCTTGGGCTGGATTCGCTTGTAGTAAGGGATGATGGTGGTCTGACAAGGCCCTTCCAGCTAATTTCAAAGGCCTTGATTCACCATCAATACTGAGATGAGGCTATGACACCTGTACCCCTGAGGGTCCACAGCGCGCCCTATCTAGCACCGTTAGCATCCATCGAGAACTCGAGATATTTGAGTTCTCGAGTCCACGAGTGTCGTGGATGGTTGTGTTTTTGAGGCTCAGTTGTGGAGCAAGGCATACTGCTTCACGACTATGACTTCCAGCTTGAAGGTCTGCATGGTTGTATTTCAACTGAAGGGGAATGCTCTTCTATGGCGGAAGACGCTCCTGCCACCTTGAACACGACCGTCGAAGATTGTCTCAGGAACTGTTCAAGGACTAGTTTTGAGAGAGGTACCTATCAGAGGAATTCATTGAGTATCATCTCAACGAGTTCCATGCCTTACGACAGGGCAGTTGTATGGTGCCAGAGTACGAAGCTCATTTTGGAGCTACTTCGGTATGCTCCACACCCTTACCGAGACACTTAAGGTCAACAAGTTTGTGTTGGCTTTAGCATTGGAATTCAGCTTCTACTTTGGGTACCAGGACTACTGAGCCAAAAAAGGGGTGTTGGACATGTGGGGAGCCACAGTACCAACATGAATGCCCAATGGAGAGGACTAGAGCATCCAGATCAGCTGGACCTGCTACCGTGGGAGAAAGGCCCATCGGATTCATGCAACGGTGCATAACCGCCAAGCAGAGCATCAGTTGACTATGCTCAAGATGACAGGTACCGTCGCTGACTAGACCCTTAGTAGTTTGATATATCCTGGTGCTACCGAGAGTTTCATTTTCGGTACAGCGCTAAAAAGGATTAAGGTAAAGGCAGTCGAACATGATGAGTTTAGCTTTGTAGAGATGGCCTCGAGAGCCAAACAAAAGGTTGGAGGAAGGGTTACGGGTTGTATCCTTAGCTTGGGAGAGTTTGTCACAAGGGCCAACCTGTACGTCACTATCTTAGGATCTTATGATGTCGTAATTGGTATGGACTGGTTGGAATCGCATGAGGCGATACTCAACTGTAAGAAAAAACAGTTGAGCTTGGTCGATGATGAGGGATAGAGACATGAGATTGTAGGACAGAACCAAGGATTTTCCCTAAGGTTCATCTCGTCCTTACAACTACGGAAGAGCATGCGGAAGGGGTGCAAGCTTTATGCAATCCTTGTGTTAAACGAGAATGGATTAGTGAAAAGTTTAGTACACCTTCCGGTGGTGAGAGAGTTTGCAGACGTATTTCCAGAGGAGTTACCTGGGATGTCGTCAGAGAGGGAATTAGAGTTTACTATAGACTTAAAACCGAGGACTGAACCGATAGCAAGAACGCCTTATCAGATGTCGACCCTGGAGTTACAAGAGTTGAAAATGCAACTAAAGGAGTTGTTGGACCTGGGACTGATATGTCCAAGTGTGTCACCGTGGAGTGCACCAGTTATTTTCATACGAAAGAAGGATGGGTCATGGAGGCTCTGCATTGACTACCGTCAATTGAAAAAGGAAACGATCAAGAATCAATATCCGTTGTCGAGGATTGATGATCTGTTCGATCAAATGAAGGGTGCAACGATGTTCTCAAAGATCGATTTGTGATCAGGGTATCACCAGTAATGGATCAAGGAGGATGGTGTCCCTAATTCCACATTTAAGACGAGGTTTGGACATTACGAGTTTACTGTTTTACCATTTGTACTGACAAATGCCTCAGGGGTATTTATGAGTTTGATGAATGGGGTTTTCCGTGAGTACTTGGACAAGTTCATCAAATTATTCATTGATGATATTTTGATCTACTCTCGGACGATGGAGGACCATGACGAGCACTTGCGCTTGGTACTACAGTGTCTATGAGAGCACAAATTGTATGGGAAGTTGTCCAAATTCTCATTTTATCAATCAAAGATTCACTACTTAGGGCATGTCATCTCCGGCGAAGGCATCACCATGGATCCAGCGAAGGTCAAGGCTATTATGGAATGGCCTGCACCGATGAATGTCTCAGAAGTGCGTAGCTTCATTGGTTTAGCAGGATACTATCGACAGTTCATTGAGGGGTTTTTGAAGATAGCAAGTCTGATCACGGAGTTGTAGAAGAAGAAAAAGAAGTTGGTTTGGACTGAGAAATGTGCGGAAGCATTTCGGAGGCTCAAGGAATTGTTGAAAACAACACCAATACTAAAGGTCCCTGACATGGATGTGGAATTCTTGGTATGTAATAATGCATCCAAGGAAGACTTAGGTGGAGTCTTGATGCAAGACAGATGAGTGATCGCTTACATTTCGAGGAAACTGAGAAGGCATGAGGAGAACTACGCGACGCACTATTTGGAGTTGTTAGCCATCATTATGCCTTGAAGGTTTGGAGACACTACCTTTTCGGATGAAAATTTGAGCTAAAGACTGACCACTATGGACTACAACACATCTTTACGCAAAGCGACCTAAACGCGCGACAATGACATTGGTCGGAATTGCTTAGCGAGTACAACTTCGATATTACTTACTTAAAAGAAACAGTGGACTGAGTGGCAGATTCTTTGAGTCCGAGACCACGCATCTTTTCGGTGCTACCTCTTCAGACGGATCTACATGAAAAGATTCTAACTTTACAGCGTGATGATGACTGGTACAAAGAGATCGGGGGTGTTATCAGAAAAGACACAATGATGGTACCACGATTTGAAGGATTTTCATTTGATAACGATGGTTTATTGAGGTTTAAAAATTGGATCTACGTATCCTTGAATGACGAGTTGAGGATGTTGATCCTAAGCGAGGATCATAGAGTAGTTTACATGGCTCACCCAGGAGTCACAAAGATGAGGGCATACCTTAAACCCTTATTCTTCTGGAGGGGAATGAAGGGAGACATAGTCAACTATGTGGTTAGATGTCTAGAATGTCAGCAAGTAAAGGCTTAACATAGACACCTAGCAGGATTACTACAACCACACGCTATTCCAGAATCGAAATGGGAGGTTATTTCAATGGATTTTATTGTTGGATTTCCACTGACGGCAAGGAGACATGACTCGATTTTCATAGTAGTAGACACTCTGACGAAGAGTGCTCACTTTATTTCTATGCATACAATGTATCAGGCACCTAACATAGCTAGATTTTTCATTAGTGAGATTGTGAGGATGCATGGCGTGCCTAAGAGGATTATATCTTATCAAGGATCGATGTTTACTGGACGATTTTGGATGAGTTTCCAAGAGGCCTTGGGAGCCCAACTTAAATTTTGTACTGCGTATCAACCGGAGACTACGGGCAGACTGAACGAATGAACCAGACCTTGGAGGACATGTTGCACCTGTACATGATGGACCAACCAAGGCTTTGGGAAGAATTCTTTCCACTGGTGGAATTCGCTTATAACAAAAGTTACCAAAGAACCATTAAGATGGCTCCTTTCACGTTTCTTTACAGGTGACCATCTCAGATGCATTTGAGTTGGGATCGGCTTGAGGATAAGGTCCTAGTGGGACAAGAAGAGATCCAAGAAATGGAAGATTAAATTAAAACTAAGACAAGGGATCAAGGAAGTGCAGGATCGACGAAAGAGTTTTGTCGATGTGCATCGTGTCGATCATAGTTACGATATGGCAATTGAGTATATTTGCGGTGGAAACCGCATAAGATTTTGATCAAGTTCGAAAAAGGGGATAAACTATCTCCTTAGTGGAAAAGAGAGGCCCGTGGCCTAATGACTAGGATTTCCTGATTCTTGAGGCATATGCCCAATGTATTTCATGTCTCCATTCGAGACTTTATGATTAGTGATCCTACACCTGTTTGACATGAGTAGCTTGCGGGTGTCAGATGAAGGTGCACTCTCGGCTGAGCCGATCCACATCTTGGATCATCACATTTGACAGCCATGGCATCGAACGGTAGATCAGGTCAAGGTCCAGTGGGACAAATATAGTCCGCACTCAACAACCTTGGAGGACACATATGATATGCGCCAGTAGTTTCTATTTTTGTTTGACAGATTGGCTTATGATACTGTGATACACTTTTTTTCGACGTATATACTATGAAACTTTAGAATGAAGTTTAGACAAAGAGGGGGTGTATGTAACATCCCGCTTTGGAACACTAAGAAAACTTGTTCTTTGAGGACACTTGCTCACAAGTGATCCGGATTATTATGATATTAAAACTTTTGATTTTTATTAAGAGGCATTATGGGTTGATGACATGTTGTTTTACTGCATTGACATAGACAGGTGCTATTGACTCAGTTTACTGAGTGTGTAGGATTTTGGACCTGGAGGATGTAGAGGCATCGATGGAACCCCTTGGACTCCGAATCGAGTT
Source organism: Picea mariana (assembly GCA_032191745.1). Classification (NCBI taxonomy): domain Eukaryota; kingdom Viridiplantae; phylum Streptophyta; class Pinopsida; order Pinales; family Pinaceae; genus Picea; species Picea mariana. The sequence continues at coordinate 8,554 of JASDQU010301225.1, forward strand.
GGGAAGTGTACCATTGGGGTTTGATTATTTTACTATGATATTAGTGCATCTGATTAGATGATATGATATGGATATGTTTCAACATGATTTATTGATGATGTAGGCTGATGATAGCTTTCCAACTAGACTCACATGTGGAGTAAAGGGGTCACGCACGACTACTAGATATGTTGAGGGAGAGGTGTGGACAAAATCTCTGCCACAACCTACTAGCACTCTCACCATGGCTCGAACTGTAGGTTAACGTTTACCTAGTTCGAGAGGACCCATGATTTCATGAGGGAAGACTACGACAGTTGCTCCCGATGATTCTAAAGGGCGCATAATAAGGCGGGGGCCTTATTCCTTAGAGGCCCTTAGTCTCCAACAAGTTCACCTGGCGGAGTATTGACTCCAGGGGTTATTGATGTCTACCAAGTCAGTCAAGAGGTGAGTGGCACCCTTGGAGCATGTGGTGCATCCTGAAGGGCACGTCGAGCAAGAAAAATGGAATGAGGTGAGTGGAACCCTTGTAGCACGTAGTGCTTCCTGAAGGGAACGTCACAGAAGGGAAAAAATGAGGTGAGTGGCACCCTTGGAGCACCTAGTGCATCCTGAAGGGAACGTCACATTGTATTGATAAATGAATGAACCTAGATGGCCTTAGGATGAACAATGTGACAAGAATTTAAAAAAAAAAAAATCCTAATAAAATGTCGCCCACCACGAAAATTAAAGTCTAGGTCTAAATCATGCTACTGGTAAAATTTTATCTTTTTTATTAATTTTTTTTTATATATAATTAAATTAAAAACAAAATAAATAAAGAGTATGATCTTCATTAAATCTTGTAACACAGAGGGAGTAAGAAATTTAATTTATTCAAAAAAAAGTGTGTTGGAATAAAATAAAAAAGGGGGGATCTTCTGGTTTGCATAATGTTACGCTGTAGAAATATCTACTTGACTCTCTTAGCTTGTGGGAGTTGGGATACCTAGCTCGGTGAGGAGTGGTAGCTCGACCTTGTGAGGCAAGCTCGGAGCTAGTCGAAATCTATGTATAGTGAGTGTGTGGCCCCTTTGCGGCTCGGGGGGCTAAGGGGGAAGAAGAGTACCCCTAGAATTGGCTGGGAGGTACCGGTAAAGTCTCCTCGGTCGACACGCGAGAGTTGCAAGGAGAACGTGGGTCATCCACTCCAAATAGGCAATGGTACACTTTCTTCGTTTTGTATGGTAAATTGTTTTACAACTTATGCTTGAATCTGCATTTTTACTTGGGTAAGTGAATTGATTGTCTATATGGTTTTCTGAAATTTTCTTAGCCTAACTCGATGATAGATTGACTCCCATGGCTTCATTTCCCCGCACGTCTTGACCACCTTGCTATGTTGATTGTGACCTTCATGGTTGTTTAGCCTTCGTCCCTAGCTCACCAGTCCTCACTTGAGTAGTCGGCCAGGAGCCTGATCTATGGTCATCACATTAGCGTTAAAAGAACTATGGATCTCAACGCCCTGCTTTTCTATGCGAGGATGATGAGCGAAGGATGAACCTGTTAGTCAGTTGCCCTTGATATTTTTCCTTGGCTGATTGTTGATTCCGCCATCTAGCAACAACCTCTGCATGTGGATTATCTAGTGGCCTCGTTGGTTTTATCTATGCCTTGACTAATAGAACCCCTGTAATCATTCCATGACCCTTCCCATTGGATCCTTTCGGTTCTCTTACTATTGTCTGCATTTGTATTTTCATTCTGGTAATGGAAAAAAATGAGTTGATTCATGACTGCATTTTTGTATTGGTATTCTAGCAATGGAAAACGAGTTGATTCATGTCTTCATTTGTATTTGCATTCTAGCAGTGGAAAAATGAGTTGATTCATGTCTGCATGTTTGTATTGATATTCTGGCAATGGAAAACAAGTTGATTCATGTCTGCATTTTTGGATTGGTGTTCCGGCAATGGAAAAACAATTAAACTCTCTCTCTGCATTTTACATTTGGTACCCTGGTAAGAAAGACAATTTTTTTTTTCCTGTATGCATTGGCATTGGCATCCTGGCAGTGAAAGGGGGAAACCTCGGTTTATTCATCCCTCTCAAGCTTGCATTTCATGTTTTTTTTGGGGCGATTTTCACCTTGAAGAAGACTGCGTCTTTCACTTAAGATTTTTTGTTTGATTACCTTTGCTACCTGGCAATTTCGCCCCTCTCAAGTTTTCATTTCGTTTTTACTTTTGGGGTGATTTTCCCCTTGAAGAAGACTGTGTTTTACAAAAAAAACATTTACTACTAATTGATCCCTTGTTGCCTTGTGATTTGCAAATTAATTGTGACTATGTTTACTGCCTTAAAGACTTCGTTTTGCCACTAAAAGGGTAGCCTACATCTTGTTGATATATAGCACAACGATTTTCCTTTTAAAAACGTGACTGACTTGTTGTAATTACCCACGATTTTTCATCTAGAATGTTGCCAAATCTTGCTAAAATTGACCAAGATTTTTTCCTTTAAATTGCTGACTGTGTTTGCTGGATTGGGCACGAAGTTGCCTTGATGTTGGCAGAGTGTTTTGTTGAATGACCACGAGTTGGTCCTTCTGCATTTGTACTATCCCTTTTATTCTCCTTCTCCTTGAGTGTATACCCAACGTTCTCACTGCCACACTTTAATTGCCACAGCGATGTTACTGGCCATGTAATTACCAAGTTAATTGCAATGATAACTTCTATATTAAATGCCTTATCAATTTCCAGAACAATTGCTACAACAATTTTAATGGTCAATAGTTTCCCTTTTTACTATAATTGCTAGGTTAATTGAAATATTAAATGCTATATTATTGCCTTATTAATTGCCAAGATAATTGCTACAACGATGTCTTGGGTCCAATAATTGCCATGTTAATTACTACTCCAAGTCAATGGTTAGCTAATTCTGTCTTATTGATTAAATGTTGCAGCGAGTTAAATGGTTAACAATTATGTAAATTGCCTTGTTATTGCGCTATCAATCGTTATGTTAACCGTCATATAAATTGCCTTGCTACTGTTATTTTAATTGTTATGTTAACTAGCATGATAATTGCCTTGTTAGTGCTATATTACTTGTTATGAAAATAGTCATGAAAACTACCCTGTTGTTGCTAAATTAATTGTAGTGTTAATCATTATGTTAAATGCCTTGTTAACTACTGTAATAAATTGTTATGTAGAAGATATGTAATTACCTTGGTGATTTTCCACAACAATGTTATTAGCTGCCAGTTTCCCCCTCAATGATAACAAACAACCAGTGTGGTTAGTTTGGTCATTATAGCTAGACTAATGTTGAGGTTTAACTGTTCATACGTGCTAAAGGTAGCATTCCACTTTAGAATGTTAATGTTGTTATTCAAGTTTATGGCTAGTTGGATGGGAATTCAGATTACTTAGAATTGTCCATTTAGGTTGTAATAAATATTAAAATTTGTATGGTGAGTAAATACTAGATTGCAAATTTAGACTCTCTAGTTTAGATATGTAATTGATGTTAGTTGGGTTTATAGATATTGACTAATTGGTAACTCAGACTCGCTAAATTTGAGTCGTAATTCATGTTAAGTTCAGTTGGTAACTCATTGACTAATGGAATTTAGACTGGTTAATTGATCTGTAATTAATGCCAATTTAAATCATAGATATTGACCATTNCCTTGATTAATGGTTGGGTTGTTGACGAAGTCATTTTTAGCTTGCGCTTGCCATTGAGGGTGTTGTTGTTTATTATTAATTAATGTTTGTACTTGGTTTTGTAAACGTAGACACCACCTTGTTCCTCAGAACAGTTGTTAGCCTTGAGACCTTAAATAGTCAAAATCGATGGGAACCTGGGCTTGAGCATCGCTTATGTGTCCTGGAGGTCCTAACCATTGCAAGATAGGATGGGCGGGTAGTCATTCTTATTCTTCGTCGGTTGAATGTCGTACATTTCTTCCAGGTTCTTGATGTGCTTTTATGTTAGGTCGTTTTGTTGTTATTGCGTGAGTTACATGCCTTGTGTTCGTCTTCGTGTTGCGATGTTGAGTAGAATGTCATTATTACCTTCCTACACACAAACAAAAAAAAAAAAATTAAGGGTTCTTCTACTGGTTGTACATCATAGGATTCGTACCGAATGGGGATGTCACAACCATTTCCAAACATGTTGAACCATGCTCAAACATCTTCAACCATTATTAAACAATGGCCAAACATGGTCAACCATAGTGAATTAAACATGGTCAAACATAGATAACCATCATCAAGAATAATCAAACATGTTCAACCATATTCAATCATGGCTAACCTGGTCAACCATGATTAACAATGTCCAACTATAATAAACCATTGTCAAACATGGTTAACCATAGTGAAACATTTCCAACTATATCCAACCATGGTTAATTATTTTCAAACGTGGTTAATTGTGGTTAACCATGTTCAACCATATCCAACTATAGTCAAGCATGCTCAACCATAGCTATCCATGGTGAAACATGGTCGGCTATAATCAAGCATGTGTAACTAAGGTGAGCCATAATCAACCAAATTCAACCATAATTAATAAAACTTAATGTAAATTGTATTATCCATAATAAAACTTGAGATAACATATTAAGAACAAGTTTTTCCTCTTAAGAAGTAACAAGTTTAAATCTAGAGGAGTAGACAATGTTACAATTAGATTACTATTACTAAAAAAAAATACATACCCTACCCCGCTCTGGATTTGAACTTGTGACCTCTTATGAAGAAACACATGTTCTTAACCATTAGGCCCACTCATAGGGTTATATGATAATATAACCTTACTATATTATATTATTATATAATAACTATATTTCATATTAAAGATATTTTTATTTATGATATTTAAAATTATATTTTATAAAATTATTATATCAATGTTGTATATTAAAATTATAGTATGGAGGTATAATATGATAAAAAAATTAACAATAAAAATTAATATAAATTTATTTAACACAATAAATAAATAAATGAACTTTATAAATAGGAATTTGGGACACTCAGGATCCTTTTTTGGAATTGTCATGGCTTTCTATCGCAAAAAGGTCCTGTGATAAGTTTGATCCCGAGTGATATTGATATTATCTTCCTAGTTGAAACTTGGGAGGATGAGGAGTCTATGGTCCCTAACATAGAATGATTTGTCTTGTGGTCGGCATGGAACAAAAAATCCCACCATAGAGGGATACGAGGCATATCTTGTTATATTATAAAGAGTATTTCTCCTCACATTCAACTTCATAAGATTGACCCTCTCAATCAATACATTTGGATAGAAATTC
>JASDQU010301227.1:576-13861 GCA_032191745.1 Picea mariana
GTTCGTACAATTGACCGTCTGAACCGAAAAAGGGGTAAACTACCGCCAGACAGACGTGACTTCAAATTTCAGTTTAACGAGCGTGAAAGGTCACAAGATCACTCGACAATCTTTTCATTTTTAGAGGGTATGAAAAGAGCTTAAAAGGAGACCCGTTGTTTTTTGGGAGTCTTGAGGGTAAGACAAAGAGTGAAAAAGACTCATGCAGATGAGGCTCAAACTCATATTCAAGAAAGACTATACGGACTCCTGAGCCTACAGTGTTGTTAGAAACGGCATGGACACCATAATGCAACCAGGACCTACCTAGGGCATCCATATTTTGGTAATCTCTACCACCAAGTCGCGACACTTCTATAGCAGATATGACGGTTCTGTGTCACAACCGGATGGGATCGATCCTAAATCATAAGAAAAAAGGCAATGAAATGCAAAAGTTGGGGTGATATCCTACCCTGTATGCTCAAGTTGATTTTTGAAAAAATAATTTTTTTTATGGACCGTCAATATTTTTCCGAAACTCAATTTTTTTTTATCCCAATATCTGCTTAAATCCCTCCCATATAACTCCTAGATCACTCTAAATGGTTTTTGGTATAAAGAAACTGATAAGGGGGGGCAAAAAAAAGTGACAAAAAGAGGCCAAAAAGTCTATAAATAGAAGCTGGCAACTCATTATCACCATTGTTGATTTGGAAAATAGCTCTGGAGCCAAAAGACCCCCTTGGCAAAGATCGTGATTCCGGGAGCTACAGTGGACGAAACGAACTTCTGCTTGGACCAAGTAAGTACAAACTCCCTTATCTAGCTATTCAATACTTCTATTTTAGCATTTAGTTTATTTTTTGGGTGGGCGTCGAACTCAAAAAGGTTGGCCCTAGGTACACGCTGGCTGTCCAGAGACAGCCCGCAGGTACACGCATGCAAAGCAAATCCTGCACGCATGTACACACGAGTGTCACCTCGATAGGCCGCGTGTACCCCCCCCATTGATGAAAAAGTTTATGGAAAGAAGTATTGATCCTCCTTTACCTTGTTGTGTTGGCAGGATGTATGTCCAGTGGAGGGAAAGGGAGCACGAGGCCTCCAATGAGTTAGTTGCTGTAGATCCGAATGTTGTGGCCGTGTTGATGCAGTGCAGTTTGTTAAAATTCTTTTTATGTCCGTTCATGCACACGCAACCAAGGCTACTGAACACCTTGATTGATTACTGGCACCCTGACGCAGAGGCGTTTATGCTAGAGGGGCAATCCTTGGTGCCCACCACCGAGGATATTTACTTTCTGACTGACCTCTCAAGGAGAGGGGAACCAGTCAACTTTCATACTTTTCCTGCGGGGCTGAGCAAGATCTCGGAGCTGATAGATGAGTACTGTGAGGCTGGGACCGACCGTAGAGGTTCTTCGGTACCTATTAGCAAGATTACCAACCTCGCACTACAGACTATTTTATTGCTTCTTGGGTGGATTATCGGCTCAACAGCCATGCATCAGGATTTGCGTGCACAGATGAACTGTGCTATCCAGTGCATGAATTCACAAATTTTTGATTGGAGTACCACACTGCTGGGGTGTATGAAGAGGCAATTGACAGATTGCCGACAGCGGACATAGAGGAACTTTGGGTTTGAGACTATCTTGTGTTCGTTCTTTTTTGAGAGAGTTTCGTGCTTCAGTCCTTGGCTTGGAGTATGAGGACATCTGGCGTCTTTCCCCGCAGTGTGTAGATGGGCAGTGTTACTGCCGCAACAGGGTGGTGGAAGGACCATGGAGGCCTTCGACGACGACTTTTTTTCTTGGCTGTCACGACAGATCCCTTCTATCGAGGACTACCCATATGCGGGGATCGACTTCTCTAGAGATCCAGAGATACCCATGCCTCCTGGTGAGGAGTGAGGGGAGATGGGTAAGTCTCCACCTTTGTAGTGTTTTTTTTTTGTTTGCATATGTAATTTTTATGTATTTTTTGATATATATATCATTTTTTTGTATGTCAGAGTGTTTGACGGGTAAACGTTTGTTGCATGCAGATGTGGGACCTGTGCGACCTATCGACTATGCACGGAATAGGCGTCTCCCATGGCCAGAACCGCAGCCCCGTCGCTGGGGGAGTAGCAGTAGCAGGGAACCTCCCAGCAGGAGAGGTCGAGAGGGTTCTTAGGAAAATTGAGTGGAACTTCACTGCGCTCACTCGCACAGTCCCGATGGCGGAGATAGAGGACCTTCCACCATCCATGCAGCCTCATGTTGTAGGGGCACCTCAAACATGGGTCCGATTGTTTAGGCGTTTAGCCCGTGCAGTAGATGATTATAACAGGGCCCATAGGCCCTGAACAGACTTTAGACTTTTTATGTGCCACGAGCACCTTGTTGTATATATTTTTTGAGGGCATAAGCCCCGTGACTCGTTACTGTTCCCATTTTTGAGGCGCTTGCATCCATCGATGTAATCTGAGGATTTTATGATGTTTATATATGGTTTTTATCTTTTTTTGTCTTATGGATTCTGTGTGCAAAAATGTATTTACATATTTATGTCGATTTTTTGTCATGTGTGGGCAAGATGCCAATCTAAAATTTGATTAGCTAGAGTATCTGTAATTTGGTTTAATCTCCTAGGAACATGAAAATATGTAATATAATCAAAGTTTCGTTCTAAGAAACGTACTCTAAGGAATCGTCGGTGTAAAGTTGGATCGTGAACCCGGTATACTCTGTTTAGCTGCGACACAACCAGTTGAGTGTCGAGATAGACCCGGAGATGAGAGATGCCCAATGACAAGGCATCACGAAGCAACTCAATAACTGCGCTATACTCGGTGACATTGTTTGTGGTGTCACCGAAGCATATACCTCCGGAAGATAACAACTGACCCTGAGGTGTAAATATTACCCAAGCCGCGGAGGCAAGCCTCCGCGTGTGTCTACTAGCACCGTCTGCATATCCAATGAATACTTCGGACTCACTTGACATCTGCCAAATTGACGAAAGATACCATCAATGACACGTGCATAACACTTTTACAAAAACTTAAAAAGTAATAGTACAAAGACTATACATATGATACAAAAAGTTACCCACAGTGACCCGTCTATGAGTAATACTTCTTGAGGTAGAGCCCATTTCTAGGCTCCGCCAAAGAATTCCCTTCGAAATCAACCAAACGATAAGCGCCTTTTTTTAAAACCTCTTTTATAATGAAAGGTTCGAACAACATGGGTTTAAAATTGCCTTCCCCCAGGGGGTCCTTGTCTTGATTGTAGACCAGGACAAGGTCGCCTTCAGAGAAAATCTGAGGACAAACGAACCTATCATATTGACACTTGAACTTATGTTTGTGAGCCTCATTGGCCAGGGTCACATCGTGACGCTGTTCATCGAGCTGCTCAAGGTGTACTAACCGTTCTTCAAGTGGAGAAGTGTCTGGCAATAACTGTACTGCCAATTTCAGAGATGGGATTTGAAATTCGATGGGCAAGATTGCCTCCAGCTCGTAAACGAGTTGAAAAGGTGAGAAACCAGTTGCAGTCTTAACAGATGTTCGGTAATCCCATAATGCCGAGTATAACATCAAATGCCAATTTGATTTAGCTGAGTTGATGGTTCACTGTAGAATAGTCTTAAGAGTTTTGTTTACAACTTCCACCTGTCCATTGGCTTGAGGGTAGTAAGGTGATGAATTTTCCTGTCGTAACCCAAGCTTTGATGTTAATTTGGACATCATTTGGTTCTGAAAGTGACTTCCATGGTCAGTGATGATCTCTCTCGGGACACCGAACCGTGCTATGATATGGTTGAATAAGAAGAGAGCTGCAATCTCTCCATCATCTTTAAACGTTGGCATAGCCTCGACCCACTTAGTGAAGTAGTCGACAGCTACGATGATATAGCGGTGCCCCCTTGCTGACGGGGGGTTGCATGTAGTGTAATCAATCCCCCACTTAGTGAAGGGACCAACTGTGATGACAGGAAACATAGGAGCGAGATGTGCCCTCATCTTTCGTGAGAAGACTTGGCAAGGATGGCACTTCTTGACCGATTCAATACAATCTTTAATAAGTGTCGGCCAATAGTAACCTGCTTGTAGAATCTTTTGGGCTGTTGCCAACCCAGATAAATGACCGCCACAAGCTCTGGTATGACAATCGTTGAGCACTATGATGACCTCCTCATGAGTGAGACATCGACGCAAGATGTAGTCTACACCTCTCCGATACAAAGTATCATCGAGTATGAGATAATTCTTAGCCTGATGGCATATCCGTCGACGCTCGTCACGAGAAGCAGAGGTGGGGCACTTCAAAGTCTAGAGATAGATAAGTATATCTCCGTACTAGGGGGTAGAAGATGCTATCAAAAACATGTCCCCCCGGATAGGCGATTCCTCAGGCACAACGTCACCTGACTCAATCGGAAGCTCCGAAATAAGTTCTGTGAAGACCAATGACTTCTTGGACTTTCCTGAAACGAAGTCTAAGTCAAATTCTTGGAGGATGACTATCCATCTACTGATTTTTCCATCGATAACTCGTCGTGTCAACATATACTGGAATGGATTCACGACAGCAACGACGGTGGTCTTGCGAAATAGAACATAGTGACGGAACCGTTGAACAACATGAACTACTGCCAACGCAAGTTTTTCGATATGAGAATAATTAAGTTCTGGTCCTACGAGGCCTCGGTTCAGGTAATAGATCACGTATTCGGAAAATGAATCATCTTCCTGAACTAAAACCATGCCTATGGTTGACTCTGCGGTAGCCAGATATAATAAAAAATATTTGTTATAGTTAGGTGGTTGTAGTAGAGGTGCGGTGGTGAGGGCGTGTTTTAATGTGTCGAAAGAGTGTTGAGCAGCTTCGTCCCAGAAAAAGGGAACATCTTTCTTCAGTAAACGCATAAAGCCCTTGGTGATTTCGGCATAGTTGGCGATGAAGCATCGTAAGAAGTTCACCTTGCCTTGAAGACTTTGGAGTTGTAAGATTGTGCATGGGGGAGGCAACTGGATTATTGCCTCCACCTTAAGAGGATCGACCATGATCCCTATTGTTGATACGATGAAACCTAACAAACATCTTGACGTTACGTAGAAGCTGCACTTGTTGGGATTCAAGCGAATCCTGAAGTAGCGACAGCGTTCGAAGATTAGTATGAGGTGCGTAGGATGATCCTTTCGCTTACGAGAGCGTGATGCTAAATCATCTAGATAGGCCTCGACTATATGTTTGAGGTCATGAAACGCAAAATACATGGCCCGCTGGAATGTGGCTCCAACATTTTTCAGGCCAAAAGGCATCTTACGATAGGCGAATGTACCCCACGGACAAATGAATGCCTTTTTGTGTTGGTCTCCAGGTTTGATTTGGATTTGATTATATCCTGAAAAACCATCCATGAATGAAAAGGCTTCACAACCGGCACATTCATCAATGATTTGGTCGATGAATGGTGTTGGAAAATTATCTTTTGGACATGCCTTGTTCAAATCATGGAAATCAGTACATACACGAATCGTGCCTTGTTTTTTATTGACCGGCACGGGGTTTGACACCCATTGAGTCAAATGAATAAGGTAAATGAAACCTACCTTGAGCAATTTCTCAACCTCAATCTTGATGGCTGCGACTTTCTTAGGATTAACTGGATGAAGTTTTTGTCGAAAAGGCTTGGCATCAGGATACGTTGTGATTTCATGTTCAACTATTTTCAGATCGATACCTGGCATTTCCTCATAAGATCAGACAAAAATGTCACATAATTCTTTGAAAAGATCCGTGTAAATTTGAATCTCCTCAGGGGAGCAATCCGCTCCGACGAAGACATTCTCCACGATGCCAGGGTTTCGAGAGATGTTGATAGGTATAGTTTTAGCAATAGTCGCCATATTACCATCAGCATAAATTTTCTGTGTAGCTAAGAGAATAATAGGACATGGTTGATCTCCCGTCATGGTGATAGTGAATTCTCCAGCCTCGATTCGACTTAACTCTGGGAGGAAATATGATCTATGATGAAGATCTTCCCAAGGTTTGTCTGGACTAGTCATTGCTTTGATTATTGCTTCGTCAGAAGGCAAGACTAAGTCTAACGAATCGACGTGGGCGAGAGAACCCTGAGCCCAAATAGGCTCTAGAAGTGGATCCAACTCTTGTGTGGGAGTCGGATCAGGGTTAGCTGAAGCTTGCTGGACTAAAGAATACGCTACTTCAGTGACCGACAAGGGCATGGACATGCCGGGGTGCCCTGTCTCATCCATCGTGGCCGATGGGGAAGGAAGAATCCAAGGATCCTCAAAGTAAGTCGTGCAGAATGACAAAACTTGAAAAATCTCAACCTTATGGTAACTAGATATAAACTTGACATCGTCATGAGGAAGTGGGTAATCGAAGGTACCCATCAAGGACGGGCACAAACCAACTCCTACATTAATGACACCTGGTTGAGGGTTATCAATCATGGGAACCGTGGATGCCCCCAAAGCTGGGTCAGGTCTAGAGAAGGACAATTGATCGATGGTCACTATCCGACCTTCGTGTGGAAACAGCAAGACTCGGAAAACTGTAGCAACCACAGCTTGCATAGCGTAATTCCAACTCCGTCCTAACAAGAGGTTATAATCGAGGGGAGCATCGACGACTTCCACCTCGACGCACATGGTTTTTCCTCCTAACTACACAAGGAAAGAAGGAACTATGCCATGTGGTCGGAAAGAACAACCGTCGAATGCAGTGAGGAGAGAAGGTGAAGGAGACAAAGCGGGCTGGCCAATGGCCTTCCAACATGCTAGTGACATAACGCATGTCGAGGCGCCCTCGTCGACCACCGTGTGGAAGATATTCCATGTAAAATTTTTCGTGGGATGAGCCACTACTATCTGAAACGCGACGTGGTAAGGCAGACGAGGTTTTAAGTTGGTAGTATCTAACATGATGGTACCCGGGTTACAAGTCTCAGTAGAGCTTAAAACAGTTAACAAGGCCTTCCGCTGAGAAGGGCAGCTTTGGAGGACTTCCAAAGTAGACATCGCGCAAGGGGTTTGTGATAAATCCTCCACCATAGAGTAATTCTGGGTGGCCCTTGCATTTGGTTTGTGAGAAGCTTTCTTAAATGCACCCTTTGGAATGCGTGTCATTGTTTCTCCCAACGTCTTCTCGATCTGTAGAGGAAGAGATGGGAGGTCATCTTCTTTACCCTTTTCAGAAGCGATTGGTTTACTATAGTCGTGTGCTCTAGTTGTTATGAAAGCATCACCCCTAACCATATATACGTTCGCGAATGAAGGATTGTTTGGAGGAGGGCAGGTTTCTTGGCTGCCCCCTTCGGCACTTGTAGAGGCTTGAGTTAAATTTTGCCCATGTTGAAAAGGGTTAGCCAACACTGCTTGCTGTTGCTGTGTGACAAACTTTTGGGCCTCTGCAAGTCGAGGACAAAGATGGGTCAGGTGGTCTTCCACACACAAGTTGCACAGATACCTCGCCTTCCATTTTTCGGTGGTGTCCCCGCCAACATTATCAGTGGGTTTTTTATCCCCCTTACCCTTCTTTCATTGTTTTTTCTTCCCTTCAGGCTGTTGGGTGGCCTTGGGGTTAGTCGACTCCACAGAGTGTACTTCTGACGTTTGGGTAGGAGGAGCAGCCAAAGCAGTGGTCTGGCTGGCCGCTGAGTGTTGTATAGATAACTGCTGCAATTGTTTTTCCAATTTCTCAGCGGGCTTGGTTTGTGCTGAACCAACAATACCATCGGCATGTGGCCCAACTCTCTGTCTAGTTTTATCCAGTATTGATCGTGGTGCATCCAACAAGATGTTGTATAATAAACCAGACTGAGAATAGATGAGATCAAACTGTTGAGCCCTCATGATGGCATATTCTTTGTAGAAAACTCCAGAAGTTGCAACGTCTTTGGATAATTGTGGGACTAGAGACTTAAGGAACCACTCAAGCAGGAATGCTGGTGGGACTGGTACTTTAATTAGACTCTTCCGGCGTCTCCACTCTCGGATATGATTAGAGATATGGTCCGCTGTTGTTTGTTCGAAATTGGCCAGCAGCTCTGTGCCAGTGTCGTATCTCACAGGTAACTGGAAATGGTTAAGGAAGGCCATCGCTAGTTCTCCAAAAGAAGAGTATCTTGAGCGATCGAGCTCGATGTACCATTTCGCGGCACTCCCGATAAGAGTGCGTTGAAACAATCGCAACTGTATGGAGTCATCTTTCAATGATTTAGATGAACACCAAAGATGGAAAGTAGTCACATGATCACCTGGATCTTCATTAGGCTTGGCCTCGAACTTCGGAATGTCCAAAGGAAACTTCGTTGGCATAGGAGGCCAACGTGGATCGTGACAAATAGGATCATTTAACAACCTTGTCAAATCTGGCAAGTGTAACGTCGCCAGGAATGGTAGAAACCATGGCCCTGACCAGCATAAGGATTTTCCATCTACGGAGACATCATCAACTGATTTCTGATAAATGACATAGGATGTTGGGCATTCATTGTGTTTGAAGGACTTTGGGAAGGATTACCCCATGCCGGTCCGGATGGGATGGGCATAGTAGTCTGTCCAGAGTTCCATTGACTGTGGAAAGAATTACCCCAGAACGACAGAGGAAGGAATGGATCCTTGTCCTGAGTTCCAAGGTCCTGCTATATGTGCCCCCGACGTAGGAATAGTACCCTGCGCCGGAGTAGATTGTCCAAAAATGGGAGTGCCCCCAGAAGAGAAAGCGGTGGATGCGAAAGTGTTGTTACCAAACGTCCCGTTCCAAACAAACGGTGATGAACCTACCGGCATACTGTGCACAGGTGTTCCTTGACTCCCGACTCCAAATAAACTAGTGCGTGTAGGCTTCCCGGCGGACTGCTGATGCTGACCACCAAGCGAAGGGGATGAAGGAGGTATATGTCCTCCAGCATAAGGAAAAACATTAAAAGGGACAGGAGTTCCCCCAGGTTGACCTTGCAGAGGAGCGTTAGAGCTCCCTGCCCCCAGACCCAAAGTTTGTAAAGTGGAGTAAGTGAGTGTAGGACTTGTATCTGAACTAGGCATACCGTATGAAAACAGAGGGCCTATCGCACTAGATGTGAAGGGTGTTGTGGCCACCGCCATAGACGGGGTCGGTCCACTATGCGACGTAGTTGCGGCCGAGACCATGGTGGCTCGGATCGACGACGACAAGTTAGGAGATGCTTCTCCTGTGGTAGCAACTGTGGTGGGAATGGAAGAATTCCCAGTGGAAGTAACAGCGTTTGTTTCCATAGCTGTGTGAGGCACTGACACGAGTTCAGAAAACTGGACTGGTACAATAACCGGTGTCCAGATATCAGTGTTTGGGGTTTCAACCGAGCCAAGAGTGGCGGTTGATTCCTCTGGCAGTTGTTCGGGCACAAAGGTTTGTAACCCAGTCACTTCAAAAGACCCTTGTTGGTCTAGCTTCCGCCTCAGAGGTGGCGGGGGTGGCTCCAGTGTAACCGGCGACAGGCCCAGAAGCCTTCGTGACCGGCGGAGCTCGGGATCCTCCACTGTGTGAGAAGATCCAAGACACGCTAAGGTATTCTACACGTTCAACCAGTAACACACACTAAAAAGAAGTCCCTAAGAGATAAGTCAAACAATCACTAAACTATTTGGAAGAACAGTTACAACAACCAACACTAGAGCAACTTACCGGTGCAAGTGCAACTCGAACACGGAAGCACCCTCCGGGTATATTCTGCAAAGCGTGGCCTGATGTCTGTCCTAGGTACCGCGGTATACCCCCGCAGTCACCTGTGTATGTCCCTAAAAAGATTGGCAACTAGGTTGCCAACATGCGAACAGTCACCAGGCGGGTACAGTCGACAGTCGGGTAGACCACAATGAGCAGGGTATCAAGCCCGAAACCTGTCAAGGGTATCGAGAGCAAATGGTCTGGAAGACAACTGAGGATCAAAAACAGATTCGAGACCCACGAAGCCCCATGGCAAATGCAAACGACAGAATCCCAAAACAAGTCCTCGATATGTGTTCTCCACTACGATCGATCTGGCTTTGGAGGGGTTATCTCTACTACATTTCCGCACGCGACCTCGTGTTTATCCCCTGTGTTAGAGGAGGGTCCCGGATAACTTCCACGAAACTGGACTTCTACACTCCCTATCACAGACTCTAATGTTTGGTTTTGAATGGCCTTGGAGAGTTTCCTCTCCAACCTAATCCAAGGCTCTAGTCCTGAACTAGTTTGTGAACCCTACAAACAAAAAGTCTAATAGATTTTAAATTAGCGTTGCTTTTATGGGATTTTTTACGTCACGGGGTGTGAAGGTGAAACTGATGATGTGTAAAGACTTAAAGAAAAAACGAATGAAAAAAGATGGAAACAAAAGACTTTTACTAAATGCAAAAATCAACAACTTTTCACAAAGAAAGACTTCTTTTTCTTTTCAATTTTTCTAAGATTTTATGCAACAAACATAAAGGAATTTCACTCGACTACGAGCTACTTATGCTCTAAATGTACTGCAGAAACTTATGAACAAAAAGACTTCTCCCTAGCTATTGATGCAGAAACACAATCTTCAAACAAAAAAGAAAATGAAAAGATTTATTTTTTATTTTTTATTTTATTTACGTGCTAATCAAGCAACAAAGGGAAAATACCGACAATCCTAAAACCAAGAAAAAGAAACAAAATTCTGGCTTAAAGCGCAGATTGCAAAGAATCAGAGAAAAGACACACAATGGCAATCAAGAAAGCACAGACTCTTACGCTTGTCTAAAAACCATAAAACAAAATTTTTCTTTTTTATCTTTTCTATCAACTATCAACTAAGAAAAAACAGGCTAAGGGTAAGAGGCCCTAACCTACTGACTGTTCTACCCTAGACTCAAACACCTGAGAGGAGCACTTCTCACCATAGGAGGGGATGACTGCCCCACCCTGATTGAAAAACAACCTGTCAAGCACGCTACTGTCACTGAAACAGCATGCGTTCGAACGCGTGTACATGCGGGCTGACCTTGTACAAGCCACGTGTATGTATAAACTCTAAGACAAAAATAAACGCAAGCAGCCCAGACAAGGAAGAGGCCTCTGGTATTGATAACCAGGGTCTCTTGAAGGCTTGGTTGCTTCTTCTAACAGAAAAGAAAAATAATTGCAAGGAATAACAAAACACAACAAGACAAACTGAGACAAGACTGTGAACCAGCAAAACTCAGACAGGATCCAGAAATCCCCCTAAGAATATATAATTCTGATAGGGAAGAGGAGGACTGCCTCTCAAGCTCTTTGAACTCCTACACGCTACTGAAACCTCTACAGCTAGCGTTCACACGCGGGCTGTAAGAGGTTAGGGCGCGGGTACACGCGTGCTGGCCTTCTGCAGGTCGCGTGTACCTCTGTGTGTCCCGACAATTGTCGTCAAGGAATAGTTAGGGAAAACTGGTATAAAGAACCAAGCTCCCTGCTAGCTCAAGCTTTACAGAAAACGACAGGCAAATAAACATAAAATCTAATCTCTAAAGCTACCCAAAAAACTCAACTAAATCCGGAAACCCTAAAGAGTATCTTCCCCAGCAGAGTCGCCAATTCTGTTGTTGGGAAATATACCCTACGGACTAGCAAACTAGGGTCGGGCTTGCATGCAGATGTTGACCGAAAATAAATTACTTTTAACCTACCACCCAAGATTAAAACCCCTCTTTCATAGTAACTACATGAAGATAATCACTAACCTTTTTACCGGCGTTTGATGTAGATCCTCCATTGCACTTTTGACCACTTGCTTGTGCTGCTCCTTCCATAGATAACCTGCAATCAAGACAAATACCAACTACGCATGCACACTACTTTCCTACTCAAGGGTTAGAAATCAAACACAAATTCATCAAATCATAGATAACTCGTGCATTGGGACAGGAAAAGTATTCTTTTTATTAATGAAAATGAATCAACTTACAATCAAAGTCGAGACCGGCCACCGCTCCTTGAACCTGATCCTGGGCTCCTTTTCTTTGTCCTCCAACTGCTTTGCGTTAATTCTCCTTTGGCTTAAGGAAAGGCTAAAGGGTTGGGACAATGGATTGCAAAAATGGGCAGAGTTTCTTCGCTATAATTTTTCCTCCTCCAAATGGTACCCCTACCCCTTCTTTTATAGGCTAGAAGGAGCTAAGGTTTTGGACGAACCCTTGACCATGCATGGCCGGGAGTTTCAGTTAACTGACCCATAGCTTTTTGTTCCGTCGGCAACTTTCCTGTTTTTGTGCTTTGTTAGGTACATGCGGGCTGTAGTGAGCCAGCCAGCGTTCACACGCGTGTAGTGATGGGTTAGGGCGCGTGTGCCTTGACCCAAGAGGATTTTCAAGAGTTTGTTCAACATATTTTTGGCAAGGAAGGGATATGAGTTGGCCTGATGCCAGGTAAGTATGTGTGGTGCAATTTAGGGTTATAACAACACCATTTTGCAGAATAAAGATACTATTAAAAAAATCATCAAATCAAAATTTAAGGAGAAAATGTGGTGTGATAAAGAGTTAGAGGAAAAAAGAAAATCAAGGTATTATAAGGATGTGATCAACCCTAATCTAGAAGATCAAAATTATCGATCTGTTTTTCCAAGTGTAAAGAAAAAAACAATCATTGTTAAGATAAGAACAAGTTCTCACGAGCTCCATAGTGAAACTGGGCATTGGTCAATTCCTAAAACGCCATGGGATGAAAGAGTGTGTCACCTTTGTGACACTAAGAAGGTTGAAGATGAAAATCACTTTCTCTTAGATTGTCCAGCCTATACCCATATTAGATCTCATTTTCAAAATATTTGTCACTCCAACTTTCCTAACTTTTTAACTCAACAAAAGTATGGTGATCTTGGAAAGCTTCTCTTAATGCTTTTCGAGCACAGAAACAAAATTCTAAAAATCACAAGTAATCACTTACCCTCTTAAGATCTGATAGACCAATTCGGTCTTAGTGGACGTTAATCATCATCATCATCATCATTATTGCTTGATAAATCCGGAATTAAAATGAATCTATGCTAGTTAATATTAACACTAGGGTGCCTTGTATCTCCGAAAAATGGCCAACTCATTAATTAATATAATAATTATGAATTTGTTTGTCAAACTTGATTAATATAAACTCTCGCGTGCCTTGCATCCAACAAAAATGGCCATTTCAGACCTTGGGGTTGCCGTGGAAACAATTAATGATAAGAGTTTCCAATAAAATTAAATTAGGGTCAACAACCAAAACATTTGAATAATGAAAATGGAAGATTAATCAAATCCCACTTG
>JASDQU010301228.1:3445-13780 GCA_032191745.1 Picea mariana
AAGAAGAATGTCCCCCTTTAGAAAGTTGTATTAATGCTTTGATGAAGTTGGAAGAAATAAGAACCCAAGACAAGCGTAAATTTGATCAACATCAACAACTGATTAAAAGCTGGTTCGATTCTAATTCTGCTTCTGATAGAAATTTTGAAGTTGGCGATCTCGTCTTAAAGTGGGACAAACCACACGAAGGGAAAGGTGAACACACTAAATTTCAAAATTTGTGGCTTGGGCCATTTTTGATTGCTGAAAAGTTGGGTCCTAGTTCCTTTCGCTTGCAGAGTCTTGAAGGGCAGCTTGACACCTACCCGGTGAATGGCCAAGCCTTGAAAAGATACTTTGCCTAATTTTTATCTTTGTATATTATGTAAATATTTCCTTTTGTTTTTATTTTTGCCTTTGTTTTCATTTTATGATTTTGATTTGATTGATCAGTTTGGTGTGTTTTGAAACATATGCATGCCTATGCACTGAGCCATTCAGACATAGACCATAGAAAAATCTCTTCGCTGAAATAACTTCTGAAAGATTGTACAAACATCAGTGATATATATTTCTGAAAATGATATTGGAAAATGTTGTTTGAAAGAAGTTTACTAATTTCAATCTCTAAGTGAAGTTTATCATGATTATCTTTATCTTTTTACGCTGTCCCTTTTCCGTAAAGGAATGACTCAAAAAGGATGTCTCCCTATCAAAGTAAGTTGTTTTAGAAATAAAACATTTCTAGAGCTGAGTAAAGGACAGTATGAAAAAATTCTGATGAGGTCTAAAAATATGAGAAAAAGTCAAGATTTTTCAACGTCACCCCGCTCAGCTATCTATAAAAGAAAAACAAAATAAAAAAAATATTAAGAGCTGTGGGAAGTGTTTGTAAACCCGTCGGGATACTAAACAGGTCCGCTGGCAGCGGGGCAATGCAAGCATGGCGCCAAGACAACTTCGCCGGGGTACTGAACATGCCTGCTGGCAGTGAAGCAATGTCGGGTAAATGAAAATCTGTAAAATTATAAGAAACCTCTTTGAAAAGTCCTTTATTCTAATCTAGAACTTCTTGACAGGATAAAGACGTCCAAGTGGGTTAAATGGCAACCCTGTTGAGGCTATGGACGCCTGCTGGCAGCAGTGGCCATGCCAATAGTATTGAAGATTTTATCATAAAATCATGACTTGCTGATCTTTAAGACTGTTATTGGTTTGCATCTTTTAAAAACATCGCAGGAAAAGATAGTTGATGATAATGTTAAGTACGATTTTCTGGTTGTTGTTTTAAGTCGAATTTTTCTTTGTTGTCCTGATCTGAATTCTTTTCTTTTGACAGAGATAACTGCTTCTCCCAGCGTGTCGCCATTGTTGGCAGCCAACTCATTTTTTTTGAATTGCTCTAAAAAAAGCTGCCTACACCTCTTGTCTTCTAAACGACAAAGTATCGTCGCATTGCGCAACTAGACATTTGTTTCATTTTTGCGACAATTGCAATTTGATTTCGATTCAGTTTTCACAACTGAAAGTGTGAAAACCCCTCTATCGTTGTTTGGACTGTCGTCGTCTTTTATTGATTTTTCCGAAAGACACTTGACCATTGGTTTATCACATGACTGCAAAAGGTTTTTTTTCAAATGTATGTCCTTTGGCCTACTCTTACCTTGATTGCGCATTTGGGTCTGTTTGATTACTAAGCCTTTGAGCATGAAGATTTACTGGTTTTATTCTGATCCTATAAAGGTTATGATGGATTTGGTCTTATATGCCGAGCCAAAGTTGGAGATGTCCAGCTTGAAATCACTGAATAGTTCCTCAGCTTGGAAACCAGCCTGCCTGTCTCGGGACAAAAATGGTCGAAAAGTTGCAAGGTAGATGATGTTCCATGGACATTACTGTTCCAATCTCGCACAGTGAACTCATGCGACAGAGGTTTTCCTGCAAAAATCTTGAAACCCCGCTGGTATGATCTCCTGATGATTATCAAGCAATTCGTTACTTGTGAAGGCAGGTACGGATTCATTTTCTTGTTTCACCTGCATTTATTGATGGTTTTTATGGGTTTCGAACTAAGTATGCCCTACTACCTGCATCAAAGTTTGTTCACAATGGCTAAAAGGTACAAGCATAGCCAAGCTGATACCAGCCTCTTCCATATGGGGTTGATTAAAATAATTCTGGTTTACGAGTTAGGGTTACGTCGTGATTCTTGGCATGATTTTCTCAGCCGTAATGGCTTCGAAGAATCAAACCCTCCACAGGTCGATAAGCCCATGGTAATCGAAACCCAACCTGTTTCCCCTATGCCTTATAATGTTTTTCTACCCAAACCTAAACCCGAGTCACCTACGAGTGTGCCTATGGCTGTGACTAAACAGGCCGCAGTTGCTAAGCCTACAACCAAAAAGACTAAAGCAAAGACTGGTGCTAATGCTAGAGACAAGAAAAATGCAAGGTTGATCTCTCACATGGCAAGGAATAAATCTAAGCCCCCTGCCAAATCAGAGCCTATCGTGGTCAGCGAAGACTGTGATTCAGACATTGATCGTTTTCTCGCAGGGCTTGTGTGGCAAACCTCCTTATGATTTTGTCAAGAATTTACCTCCTTGTCCGCGGGATAACCTTGACTTCCCTGGTATTGAACCACCTCATGGAACCCTCGGTGAATCGTCGAAACCCTCGACTACACAACCTGTTGCTCCACCTTGCGATCAGTGTGGGTTGTGGTTGGAAAGATATTACTTGGATGTCCCAAGGTTGCAATCCAAAATCCACGATTTGGAAAACCAAGTGGCAAAGCTCACTGGTTAGAATGCAAAGTTGCAACCCAACGAAAAGAAGCAACAAACTACTGGTTCAATCCTGTTCAAAAATGTTGAGTCTGCTACAACAATTGTCAATTCAAAATTGACATAGTCTCAGCAACTGCGATGGTAATTTTTCACTCATTTATATTACACTCTGTGTACATATTTCACCTGCTCTGTTACATAAGCATGCGTCGCTGTATATAATTTTTGCGGTGATTTTCGTTATAGTTTAAGATTCGATTGGATGGGGTTTTGATTCGATGGATCATCGAATAGATATGATTGTTCAAATTTAGTTCGATGCTCTGTTAATGAGACAAGTTGTTAATAGTTTTAAAAATAGACTGTTGTTGATGTTTCAATTTTCGAATACAGTCAATGGTATGAGTTAAATTAGTTATGAGTAAATATGATTGATAAATGGTTAACTATTTTTGTCTTTCAACCAGATCTGATACTTATTCGATTCTCATTATTGCTCGAATTGGATTCTGTTCAAGGTTTCGATTTCATTTCTATAATTAACTCGATGAAGATTCGTATTGATTATTGCCCAGTCCATGAATCCTATCGATTTTATCGTGCCTCTTTCTGTTGACTGTGTGGTGATCAAACATGAAGACTTTTGAGTTGATATTCACGGAGTTTGATTTCATCTGATTACAAAGGAATCTATTTACATATCATGCTTTTAACTAAGTGATATCAATCTGTTGTTATGATTATAAATGGTCAATGATAGTTACAACCATTGTTTTTGGTCATACCTGTGAGCTGTTTGAAACTGAGCAAACAAAGACTGTGGCTGAATTCTATGGATTTAGTTATGCATGAAATCGTGATTGTTTTCTATATTGACAATGGATTAAATGATATGAATCTTATGCAAATCAATAATGATTGTTTGTATTTCATGCGATTTGGTTTACCATTGATTGCATTTGTGAAACAGTCTTGTTAAGATTTGATTTGATTTTATGTCAATTGGAAAAACAGAGCATTCTTACTCTGTCCCGATTTACATTCATTTTGATTTGGCTTAATTTAAAAGATAACATTAGTAATTAGTTTTGGATTTGATTTCATTTGATTATATCTAGTCCTGTTTGCTATTTTTGACTAGCTACAGAATCAGATGATTCTGTAGCTAAGTCTGTAGAGTCATTTTTTTATTGTTTTCTTAAGAAAATATCCTTCTAATTTGATCTTTGTGTTCTATTGCAGGCAAATTAGAATTGGCAATAGATATCATGAGCAGTTAGGGGATGATCTACAGATTTTACTTGCATCTTATTTCCTTAGTTTAGGAGATTTTGGGATATTTCCCAGATTGTGTAAAACTATTTGCTATTATTCACAAGGATGTTTTACCTTGTGAGAAACCTATATAAACCTATGGCTTTTGTAATAATGATCATCCTCAGTTGTGGGAGAACAAGGATATGTAATTCTGATTCAAACTGGAGCAGAATTGGTGTCTTGTCATAGCTTTTGCTTTTCAATATATCAACACTTTGTTCCTGGTTTTGTATATCATTTTGTTTATGGTTTAGTATTACTTTGCTATCTAAATCAAATGCAAATGATATAATTTTATTACTGTTATCCATATCTTGTTTCTTCCAAATAGATAAAAGACGTAACAATTGTTATTTCAGTTTGTGAATGATAGCTTTGTCTTCTTCATAAATTGAATTGTTATATATAAGTTTGCTGCATAATAGGTTTCCCTTATTGCAGAGATTTATCATCATACGATTGTTATGATCTTCTTTTATGTCTTGTTTTTCATGTATAATACTTCGAGAAGTAGCATAGCTGATCGTTTTCGAGAAGCTCAAGGACTAAATGGTGTGAATTTCTTCCTCCAACCAGCTTAAGAAGTTATCATACGCAGGACAGACTTGGAGCGTGTCCAAGTCAATTAGTTTTGTGTTTATTGTTTTCATTAAGTAGTTTAATTTAGACACAGTTGTAATTAAATTTATATTAGATTGTTTTATTTCAGTAAAATATATTAGATTGTTTAAATTTCAGTAGTTGATTTCTTTCTCATAAAATACAAAAATCAAAAAACATACCTTGCTGTCTTAGGGCAGTAATCAATTGAGTTTTGCAGGTTTTAATTAAATCTGTAGGCTGTTCATAGTGTACATTTGTGAATAAGAAATATCATAGCTGATAATTAGATAGTTGATTTGAGTTATTATAATCATAATTAGTATTTTGTATATATAATAGTTAGTAGTTTATAGTTAGATTAGCGTAGTTAGTTTAAGTTTTCTTTATTAGTTTCTAGTTTCTTTTGTTTTAGTTTAATTTCTTTTATTTAGATAGTTAGTTTGTTTTAGTTGATTTTAGTTTATTTTATTAGTTTCTAGTTTCCTTTATTTTAGTTAGTCTCTTGTATTCAGTTATAGTTTAGTTTGTTTTATTTAGTTTAGTTAGATTACTTAGCTCAGATCATTTCTCTCTTTGGTTTTCCTAGGAGACCTTAGAGCGGCCAACGGAGCCGTTAAACTGGTCAGGGTGGTCCATTCCAAACGGCTTGGGTTATTTAGACAACCCCAGACCGGTTCCACTCTCCCAGTTGACGGACGGTCAATTTCGCCCGTCAACACCACATAATAACCTCAAAATAAACTATTAAAACTACACATTTGAACCTATAGAACTGAAAAAATAAATTAAGTGAGAGTTTGTATATGCTTCCCTGTCTTCGGTTCCTGGTTCCTATGCTCTTGGTTGAGGTGTTGTGCTCTTTGGGGATATTGAAAATGTGCTAGATATTAATCCTTAAAAATGTGAGAAATAAGCGAGTAATCTCCTAAATTATATAATTGTGAAGTTGTATATCTCAAAACTACCTTTCCAATGGTGTAAGGAATGTGTGAAACATGCATCAGAGTCAAACATTATGGACAAAATATGAAAGGAGGTTTTGCAGGGTCTCATCCCTGTATCAGAGCCAGAGGAAATATCAGCTCCAGTGTATCAACGAATATGAAGTGATCAACTTCAGTACTGGGGTGTATCGATGAGGAATGGGTGATCTCCTTTTCTAGCACGTCAATGGTTGAGGAGAGCCTTCAAGTGTTGGAGAAGCTCCAGTCGTGTCATGATGTATAAACTCACAAGTGATTGTTGTGAGGTCTGAACATAGACCATGTATCGATATCATCGGTAAGATGTGTGCCAAGTTGGATCAAGTCAATATGTGAGGGTTAAGTTTCACATGGTGGCATATGATTTGATCTCGTTTTTGGAGGGGGTGAAAAATTTGATGTTAAAATAGTTAAAAGTCAAAATATTATTTTAAAAAAAGTGGGGGTCCCCACCCTTTCACTCCACCTTACCAAAATGAACAACAATCGTATTCAAAAACAAAATATTTCAACCATTTGAATTTACCTGTGTACCATCCACCTTCATTTCATGATCTTCGGTATGTATCAACCAGGTTCCATTCATGATCATTGGTATGTATTGACTTAGTTTCCCTCATTGTTATCGGTATTGTACCAGTTATGTTCCCCTCTTTTCTCTTGGTATGTACCAGCCATGTTTCTCTCATTGTTCCTAGTATGGTACCGACCATGTTTCTCTCATTGAGTTTGGTGATTCATTTTCTTTTTGGGTAAAGGAGTGCTCATTTTTAAAGTTTTTTTTCTGTTTTAGTATGAAAAGGGGGGTTGGTGTGTTCCTCCCACTTAACATGTGTTTTATGGTAAGGTTTAAAATGATTAAAAAAAGTGTATAAGGGGAAGGGGTTGGCATGTCACGTCCCATCCCTTTAGATATTCCATGTATCATGATGAGGGGGGACTCATGGGCCATGCCCCCCTCCCCTCCTCCACCTTACCAAATGCCTTTTAATACCAATGTTATAGCTCGCCATGAACCGTGTACCAACACCAATTCCCTAATGGTCTTCGGTGTGTACCAATAACATTCACGTCATTTCCTTCGGTATACCCAACAAGCCCTTTTCTTTTCTCCCAGTATGGTACCAGCCTCTTTCATTTCTTCTCTCCCGATATTGTATCGATATCCTTCCTTTCTTCTCTCCCGATATTGTATCAATATCCTTCCTTTCTTCACTCCCGATATTGTACCAGGCTCATTGCTCTCATTAATATTAGTATGGTATTTTTGTTTAATCCAAAACATGCATTTGGGTTTTAGGAGGTGCATGAAATTTAAAAAATGGATGAGGTTTCAATGCTTAACATAGGGATAACATGGATGGGGGTACATGGGCCATGGGCCCTTCCCTCCATGTAACACTCCAAAACCTAAAATCGTCCCCTCCATATACTCATATGCTTTGTCATCCCCTTTTTTATTACAATTTATTTTGTTTAAATAATTTTTAAACTTAAATAATTTAAATTAAATTAAATTAAAATTGGCCTACTTTGGGGATGAAAAATACACTTTGATGATCACCCCAAAATTGAAAGAAAACACATTTTTAATGAAAGTTCAGGTCCCATTCTTGTTGCTAAATTTCCATAATTTTGTTTCATCAGTTCCCGTGTTATGTTTGTTATATAGGCTCCTGATTCGTCCATTGGAATGGAGGTCATATATCAATGGCTAAGAAATATAATCTCGCGAAAAAAAAAAAAAACAAATGACATTAGAAGCGCTTAACATTGTTTAGGAGATGTGAGAACAAATTCTCCTCTGGGATGCAATTCAGAGCCAGTGTAAGTCGTATAGATGTTGCAACTAACCCATCTCACACTATATGACATTTTCATGATCATGGTTAGTCATAAAATCAAGAAGGGAAAAGTATACTAGGCGGTATGGTATGTGCAATGAATGTTGTTGAAGATACAAATAGACTCAATTATGACTTGTTGAGGAGTCTAAATTCCCTTTGACTCAATAGAAGGAATCATGCCCAGAGATGAGGCCCAATTAGACTCTTCTCTATTTGAAGTAGTTTGATTCTCCGGATTGATAGTTTGACAAGTTGCGATGGGATTTAAATTTCGTTCCCGAAAATTCTCTCTCTAACGATGCATCTCTTTTCTGGGATGTCTTGTCCGTTATTATTCAAACATGCTAGAAATATAAATAACTTAAAATAAATAACTTGGAATAAAACTAGACATGAGGGTAACCCTTTGTCAACGATACGTCAAACAATATAAGCGTCTAATCAACACTAGAAGATAATACTATCATTAACCAATCGACAAAGATTACTTGAAAGAAAAAGGGGAAATAGATAAGCACAAATCACATGTATAATGAATACTAGAACTAATTTTTCATTTACTTCTGCATGCAATATAAAGAAAACACCGTCAAATTTAAACCAACATTCACTTATCAATCACAATCATTCAAGATAACTTAACATAATCACAATCTTACTAAAAGACATGTATAAAAGTTGTTTGCAGAGCAATCCACAAATCAAGTCAATCCTAAAGCTAGACATAAATTTTGTCTCTAGCTCTATATGAGCTTCAATATTAAACTCCAAAATAATTCTTTATCCAATTATTTAGTTCTTAAAACCAACCATCAACCTTTCAAAATGAGGTCGTTGTCTTTATTTATATCAAAAAATAGTTCCACAAAAAAGTTTCGACAGTAACTTAAAGTAAAGAAAACAAAAAAATAGAGTGGACTTATCCACGTGCAAACTATTGGTAGTCTCCAATTATCTCATAGGATTTTCTCTGTCACACTCATACCACTTAGAGAAAATATCCTCCCATGTGTGTATGTGTGGAAATTGATGTTTCTCCATCGATGTGTTGAGTCCGTCTTTCATTTCCATCACCCAATTTTTGAACCGGTCTACCTTCGAACTTAAGTGTCGTAGAATCCACGATGCTCCTATTGGCCCTTCGATGAGTCTCTTAAGTTTTCCTCTTTCCAATGTTTTGATTTCAAGTACGTCAACTTCAAATATTTCATCGAGCTCTAGGAATTGTTAAAGAATGTCATTCAATTTTTTGAAGTCATCGGGCATGCCGAACTCCAAGAGACAAACGTCCATCATTTTTTAATTTATCTTGCCCTAGTTCTTGAGACACTCTTCCCATCTATCTTTCATTTTTTGTTTAGTGGTTCCACCACCAGTTGCATCCAACACTCTGTTTCCTTTTGGAACCTAGACATGATTTCATATATGAGCATCCTGATGCCATGCTCCTCATTTCCTTGGCCTTTCTGGGTCTCTCGGATTTATTCAATTTGTGCGAGAACCTTGTGGTATTCCTCAGCCCATCTCATGATGTCCTTATGTTCCATGAGGCCTGTTGGACACACCAGCCACACTAAGAGGTGGGGTGAATTAGTGTGTGTACTTTTAATACTTTTTCTCACTTCAAGTTAGAAACTATTTCAAAACATAATATTACACATCATCATTGTAAGATTGTTTGTATCCATTCATCAAAGACATCCATCAATAATTAAGAGAAATCAATTCATAAGCACAATGAACACAAGAGACACCATATGTATGTATAATATTTTGTATTAATTTATATATGTGACTACAATCACGGGGGTTTTATCAGCACCGACTGAGGTAGGGAGCAACAACTCTCAAGAGAGAACCAACTCTCAAGCAAGACTTAGCCTGCCGCAAGACTCATCTTGTCGATATAATTCAATCTATCCAACTAGAATTTATCTAGTAGTACAATCAATCAAATAAAAGTCATCCGGATATTGAATCTGATCCATCTCATTATCAGAGGTCTACAACAAATGCTCATAACCAGACTTCATCTTCCCTTAAATTTCTCCCTTCTTCACTTCATCTTCTCTATGAAATTCACACCTTGATTGTGCCAAAGGATCACCATACCATAAATCACCGACCTCAAGTGAAGATACACTTATTCACCCACTCTCTCTCTTGCCAAAATGAACCAAGCATAGTTGTATTTATACTCTTTCATGCTCAACTCTAGTTCAGTTTTAGGGGAGACTTGTGCCACAATTTACAACTAACTTTCCCACATACAACAACTTTGGGACCAATGCATAACCACCATTTCCAATCATTCCAGGTCTTCAACTTTAAACCTAGCATACCACCTATGACCAGAAAGGGAACTGTGAGTTCTAACCTTCATATGATTTCAAAAACCATCTGACCTATTTTTCATAAATCGATCACATGTATGGATCATTTTCTTTTGTGTCTGTGAATGTTGCAGAAATCGATTTATGTAGAGTGTTATCACCCCATAATTTATGGGAATCATCTTATGACTTGGATATTACCTGCATCTGGTGATTTGGTTCACAAATGATATTGCATTCTTCAAATAATTTGTGAAAAAGAGAATAAAAAGAAAAAGAGAAAGGAGGGCAGAAAAGAATTGAAGAAAAGGCCCCATGCAATAATGACAACTTGGTCATACCTTCTAAGCATGACCAAGTTCTTTTAAATTTTCAAGGCTGAAAGGGTAGTGAATACATCTGATCATACTGTCTAATCTTGATCAGATAGCCCCTAGGTTAAGGGTAGTGAATACATCTGATCATACTGTCTAATCTTGAT
>JASDQU010301230.1:0-13861 GCA_032191745.1 Picea mariana
CTTTTGAATGGCTTCTTCAAAGCAGGTAGGCTCTTCATCTAGTAGATTACACATCAAAGCCGTGTAAATAGAGAATGGCTTTGGTCTTTTTACCTATCTTGTGGTTCTTTCTGGAACACCATACTTCTCTCCATCTTGAATGAGCTCTCTTGCCCAAGCAGGCTTTCTTTTATGGGAGAAGGTCATTTGAGGAGGTTCTTGAACTTCTGATATATCGTGGTCTTCAGGAGTCTCCTCATCAGGGGAAGTTACGACTTCCCTTACTGGTTTTGCAGCTCTGGGAACTTCCCTTATGGATTCTGCAATCCTGGGATTTACAGGTTCCTCTTCATATACTTCTTCATGCTCGCATTTTCTTGATTTCTTAAGTGTTGCTTCTTCATCAAAGGTCACGCCCCTCCTGATTTCAATGTGCCGGTGACTAGGTATGTAGATTCTGAAGGCCTTGGAAGCCTCACATTATCCCACAAATATTCCCTTCTTTCCGGAGGGCTCCAACTTGTTTCTTTTCTCTTTTGGTATATGAATAAACATTGGACAGCCAAATATTTTTAGGTGGCTTACCTCTGGCTTCTTTCCAGTGAACATCTCTTCTGGGGTCTTGAACCCAAGTGTGCTATGGGATAATCTGTTCTGCACATAAACAACTGCCATTGCTGCTTCTGCCCATAAGCACATAGGAAGATCTTGATCGTGAATCATGGTCTTTACAACTTCCATAATTGTTTTGTTCTTCCTTTTAGCTACACCGTTTTGTTGAGGATTATAGGGAGTANCACGAACTCTTTTGAGGTATATTCTCCTCCATTATCTGACCTGAGTATCTTAATATTTCTTTCAGAAAGATTCTGTATCAAGGCTTTGAATTCCTTGAATTTACTGAATACTTCATCTTTAGATTTCAAGAAATATATCCAGGTCTTACGAGAATAGTCATCAATAAATGATACATAGTATACATACCCGCTAATGGAGGATGATGGAAAAGGGTTCTTGATATTCTTCCCTTGTGCACATCCATTGCATATGCCTTCTTGATCAACCTTGAGTTCTGGTAAACCTGTGACAGCTTTACATATATATGGTAGCGCCTTGTAGTTGATGTGGGCTAATATTCTATGCCAAAGTTCGCATGAGTTTTCGATGGCATGGGTCATGGAAATTTCTGGGTGACCCTTCAACTTATATAAGCCATTTTCTTCATTTTCGATGATGATTGCTTCATTTATGGTTTCTCCCTTAGCCCACATAAGAACTTCTCCATCTATGAAGGAAAATCTATAGCCTTTCTCGTCTAAATCTGATATGGAGAGTAAGTTCTTCTTTAAAACTGGTACATAGAGTACGTCCTTCATTGTTATTGAGTTTTTTGAATATAGCTTGTAGTTTGATTCTCCCACTCCCTTGATGGGATATTGGTAATCATCTCCAAGTTTCACTTTCTGAGAAAACTTCTTTTTTGAAATACAAGAGAGATTACTTTTCTTACCCATCATGTGTTTTGATGCACCGCTATCAACAAGCCATGTGTCCTCTCTAGGTGATACAGATCCTAAGAGGGCCGAGATCAAGACATGGTCCTTAATCATCTTCATAGGTGTTTCTTCATCTTCGACTATGTGGGCATGTTACCTCTTGTGTTTCCTCTTGTATTCTTCTCTTCTTACTGGACAAGAATTTGCCTTGTGTCCCATATTATCACAATGATAGCATTGTATGTATGAGAGATCTCTTCCCTTGTGTTGTCCTTTCTTCTGAAAATTTCTTGGATGAGATTCTTTGTTGTTGAATTTGTTTGATGGTTGAGGTTCTCTATGAGTTTCCCTTTTGAAGTAGGGTTTCTTCCTTCCTCCTTTTGTATGAGTATCTAGGGCTTGATCATCATCCCTTGCTAGTAGTTCTTCACGGTTCGCTACCCTTGTCTCTTCTTGGATGCATTCTTCCCATAAGCTCTCAAATTGTAGTTTCTCCTTTCTGGCACATATCGTCTCGATGAAATCATCCCAAGGTCTTGTGAGACCATTTAGGGTTGTCATTACGAATTTGTCTTCATCTATGGTGTCTCCAATTGCTTTTAAATGTTCTTTAATTCCTGAGATTCGAGAGAAATATTCTTGAATCATTTCTCCTTTTTGCATCTTAGTATTCTTCAATTGAGAGCTTAGGTTCATCTTTCGGTTGATGTTCTTTCCTTCGTATAGTTTGCTTAGAGAGTCAAACATCTCTTTCGGAGTTTTCTTGGATGACACATACGGGATCAGGTGGTCTTTGATTGAATCTGCAATGATTCTTTGAGCCCTGATTGAGTCCTTCTGATGCTTTGCTTTCTCTACGGCATCTTCAAGTTCCACCACTTCTTCTTTGATGAATCTTTCTAGGTCATTCTCTGCAAGGATCAAACCGATCCTATACTTCCAGGCACGAAAGTTGTCTATGCCTTCTATTTTCTCAACAAGATTTGTGCTTGCAGACATCTTGTACTTGAGGCTATGAAAAATGACCAAAAATGAAAATGCTTAGAATCAAGTTTTGACCTTACTAGGAGGTGCGCTTGGCTGAGGTGAGTAGCCTGGTGTACTTGGATTTGAGAAAATCCAATTTTTTCTCCTTCAAATATGATCTGTGGATTTCTAGACTGGTGCTTCTGGTACTTCTGGTACTTTTGTGAAACTAGGGTTTCACTTTCTGGGAGATCCAACCACTGAAAAGGTGCGCTCTAAGTGCCAAAATGATCTTTGGGGGAGGGTGCAACTTTCTAGGTAGTTTTGGAGCTGAAAAGCTTCACTTTTGAAAAACCCTAATTTGCAGATACTGCAACAGTGACGTTTTTCTCTTGCGAAATATGCTTCCTTCGGGTTGGCTCTGATACCATGTTAATGTTTTATGCCATTATTATAGTTCTTTTCATTTCAATAGATAAGAGAAACATAAGAACAATATCACTGAGAAATACACATTCACAAGAGACACAACATTTATCCTGGGAAACCCTCTAGGGGAAGAAAACCCAGCAAAAACTTCCTTATCATAAATTGCCAATACAATGTCAAGGGATAACTCAAACCAATACAGATAGTCCTCTCCAAAAGATGTGCCACATTTCTCCCTCTCTCCAACTGGTAAGTTGCAACTTGCTTCTTAGAAAATGAGCAAGTGTGTTGTGTGATAAAGTGTGGCGCTAGCCTCTCTATATATACAAGTCTGGCACGTGTGAAGGGTCTTCACTGGCAGGGCCGATCTCTCACTCTGGGTGGGTAAACCCACCTTTATTATATTTATGGGTCTCAATAATAACTGTTGGGGCCGACTTCTTATTCTACCTATTACAATTGTCTGTTGACCAATCCGCAAAAAGGGATTTGGTCCTAATACAATTACCGACATGATTAATCCACAATGGGGATTAATATTATAAATAATATATCAATAATAATAAGAATACTCTTTGCAGTTACATTATTTCAACAGAAGCTCAGGCTGAAATCTCACAGTTAAAACAGGTTGATATTACTCAGATAGATAGATGGTTTGTGAAACCTAATTTGCAACTACAGTCAATGACTTTAGAAGACAAAAGAATGGAAGACAAACTACCACAATTAGAAAATAAATTGTATATTTTTTAGGCAAAGGATGTGACAGAACCCTCCAGACTAATAACACAATTTGTAAGCATGTGTGTCAAATGTATTGAGCGAGGAAAAGGCAGTACTTCAAAGAACCAATAAGGTAACCTGTACACATCATATGTACAGATCATTATTAGAGGACCAACTATTTTCTGAGATGGAGAATAAGAAGAGAAAACTTCTCTGTCAGTGAGATGAAAAGACAGAAAGGATGTAAGTGAAGCATTTCACATTTTATATTTTGTAGTTTTTACTATTTTACAAATAAGGAAAATTCCAACCGTTTAGGGTTCAAAATCTTTTGTATAAATATATCTTTCTAAGATTTAATAAAGGATACTTCTTGGCGTATTGTAATTGAGAAAACTCATCCTTTTGTGAGTATTAATGCAAGTGCAGACAGGGATTCTAAATTTTGTGTTGTTTGATTTGTGTGCATCTCTTTTTATTCCATATCTGGTTTCTTTATGTTACTCCTTGATAAGTGAATAGTTTCAACTTAGCACAATATCTACTGCGATTATATTTCATTTAGTCATCTGATAGTAAACAGTTTTTCATCTGTATTTTCTATTAACAAATACAAGACCTACAAACTACTTGGATCACTACATTATATATCCTTTCAGGTGTACATTTCACTCATTCTTCTACTATAAACAAAGTAAGATTCTTCTACCATTGATGCCTTGATTTGTTTAATAGTTTTGTAATTTTCTCTTCCATCATTCTTTTTGATAAATTGACTCAGACGATGAAATACGACCTCTATTATGTTCAGTTGTTAATTTCATTGAAAGATTGTATTCTTACATAGCAACTGGAAGAAAAATCACTTTAAAAAAAAAACATTCCTTAATTTCTGATGCCTGACAATTTACTTTGAGCCTTAAGTTTAATCTCAGGAACAACATCTTTTTGGCGCCGTTGTTGGGGACGGAGAAACAAAGTTATTTTTCCCTGGGAAAATGACATGGTAAGTTTCTCTCTTTGATAGTGAACAAAGATTGAATACAATATTAAGGATAATTTTTTATCTTTCACTTGGCGACTCCACCACTAATAAACTGGCATTCAGTCGAAGGAATACCAGACATAATCCAAACGATAAGCAGACTATGCATGTATCCGACCTTGAAAAAATTTTAAAACCAAGGGGATACCTCAAGCAGACCACTGCATCCACAAGTAAGGTTTACCATCCTAAACCCACACAGTCTAATGCTAAGGTTCCACTTG
The DNA here is from genome assembly GCA_032191745.1 of Picea mariana. Classification (NCBI taxonomy): domain Eukaryota; kingdom Viridiplantae; phylum Streptophyta; class Pinopsida; order Pinales; family Pinaceae; genus Picea; species Picea mariana. The sequence continues at coordinate 4,869 of JASDQU010301230.1, forward strand.
AATAGTTAACTCCGCAAGAAGGTTCCACCCAAACCCATTTCGGAGAAACATCGGTTGATAGAATTGAAGCCGAAACCAAAAACCCTGAATTGGTTTTATCCGAGATAAAAGCCGAAACCGATTCAACTTCCTCCTTTATTAATAAAGGAAAAAAAACCATCTCAATACCTGTTGTAATTGACATTCCATCATTTCCCAAAGTAAAGGTCCCAACTTCCCAAAGTTTTGAAGAATATATATTACACTCTGATTCAACTCTCGTTGGTTCTCCTGTTTATATATCTTGTAAATCCGAAGAACCTAGTCCTCATTTCCCTGTTCCTTCCTTTTCAGATTTCTTATCTCCTGATAGTAAGTCTCTAGAACATTTTTCACCTCGTCCGTAAGTATTCGAAAGGTCACTACACATCTTTGAAAATCCTCTTTATGATCTCCAAGTTTCACCCCCTAGATTATCAATGGTTGTTGCTGGAGGAGGTGGTGTCAGAGGTGGCGTAGGTGGAGGAGGACATGGTGTCAGAGGAGGAGGAGGGGGTGGTCAAGGGCCACCCTCACCTCCTATAATTTTCACTAAAGTAGCTGCTAGATATTCCCCTTTGGTCCTCCCAGTTCCCCTCCACGATTTACCTAAAAACTATATGAAAAATCTGCCAAAGTTTATAGGAGAAGGAGACTTAACCTCGACTGAGCATATAAATTTCTTCGATCAATTCACCGATATCCTTGGCATTGAGCACGGGGATGTTTATTCAAGACTCCTAGTTCAAACTTTCAAAAGACATGTGAGAACTTGGTTCCGAGAACTGCCAACAGGTTCAATAGGATCATATGACGCGTTAGAAAATGCCTTTCTCAAACAATGGGGAGAGAGAAAAGATCACCTTTATTATTTAACAGAGTTTGGAGCTCTAAGAAAGAAAAATTCAGAAACAGTTCTTGAATTCACTCAAAGATTCAATAAATTATATAACAAGATTCCAGCTGAGGTTAAACCTTCCCAACCTGCAGCAAAAGTGACTTTCGCAGGGGCTTTTGAGCCCGATTTTTCTCTATTGTTGAGGGAAAAGAGGGTTGCCAACCTCACTAGAATGCAAGATGATGTTGTAGAAATTGAGTCAAATATGATGGCATCAGGAAAGCTAAAATCGAAATGGGAAACAAAGAGACCAAAGGATTTAGAGAACAAGCAGGACCTTCTGTATCTGGGAGGTCCGTAGAAGATAAGATGGATGATATGGCAAAAATAATTAAAGAATTATCTAACAAAATCTCGAAAATGGAACTGGATCAATCTAAAACAGATCAGTTCGCTAGAAACTATTTCAGAAGGAATCCTAACCCTCAAATACAACAAAGACAAGTAAAAAATGAAGGTCAAAACATTCAGACCCCCTTTAAAAACGAAAATTGTATAGGAGGAGATGACATGCAGAACTTTGAGGAGTTAGAGGAAGATATGAATAATTTGGGTGACGATTGTTAAGAACCTCATTTGATGAGGCAAGATTATGAAAGGTCTTTAAACGTAGAATACCGGTCTAATAATGATAATAACATAAATATCACAGAAAATTTTTCTTATCAAGGAATCGTCGACAATATAATGGCTGAGCTCCAACAAAAGTATAATTTAAGGCCTAGAGATATAAATATCACAACTGCCCAACCAAAGAAAATCTTGTCGAGAAGTAAAGCGAATGATGCAGCTCAACCAATAGTTGAAACATATTACCAAAACAAAAGAAGTTGAAACACGGATTGCCAAAAGAAAAACAACTGAAACGAAAGCAACACAAACTAATAAATCAGAAAAAAGAGAAATAGAAACCAATTAGAGAAGCTGAAAAGATAACATGAAGTTTCAGTCTAGAAAATAAGATCAATAAAATCAAGATCCATGTTCCTCTGGTTGAATTGGCAAAAAACCCTACATATAGAAAACAGATTGTCAAAATGATAAATTTTTCGGATGTCGAAAGTCATGCGAATGTTATAAATTTAGAAGATGATAAACCGACTATAATGTTTGGTCCGCATTTTGAAAACACCAGAGATTCTATCGCTCCCTTCTACATTACATTGACTGTGCATGATCATCTGCTCCATAACTACATGTTGGATTCTGGAGCTTCCCACAATATGATGCCCAAAGCTATTATGGATAGACTTGGCCTCAAAATCACCGGACCATACAAATCTTTGTATTCTTTTGATTCAAGAAAATTTAAATGTATGGGTATGATTAAAGATTTAGTGGTTAATCTTGCACAGATTCCGGTAAAAAGTGTTTTGATGGATGTGGTTGTTGTTGATATGCCTCCAAAGTATGGCATGTTGTTATCCAGGTCTTGGGGCACCAAACTTGGAGGATCCCTTCAACTTGACATGACATACGCTACAATCCCGATCTTCGACGGAAAATTCACCCATCTGTACAGAGAAACAAGACTGACATATACAGTAAGTGATCCATTGAATCCGAATAATTACCCTGTTTATGTCGCAGATCAGGATTCAGGAAACTGTATATTATCGATTGATGATGATTTAGATGAATGTATAGAAAAAAATTGTACAAAAAAAGAAAAAATAGAAAAGACAAATAAAAATGTAAATAGTATTGGAGTTTGGAAAATGTATTTCGATGGTGCTTAGTCTTGTGAAGGAGTAGGAGCAGAGTGATGTTTGTGGCACCCAGAGACAAGTTTATTATCCATTTCTCTTACAAATTACAATGGGATATCGATTACACCAATAATGTATGTGAATACGAAGCCCTGGTTCTAGGATTAGAGGCTGCCAAAAAGTTGAAGATTGAAAACCTGGTAGTTTATGACGATGTGGAATTAATTATAAAATAGATAAAGCAACAGTATAATGGCCAAACACCCGAGGTTGAGGTCCTACAAAAATTGTGCCTGGGATCTGATTGAATTTTTTTTCTCATCGTTTAATATCCACCACATCCCCGGAATGAAAAAATCAACAGGAAAATTCATTGGCCAAAGCAGTCGCAACGTTTGTACCCCCTACTGTCTTCAAATTGAAGTATCACATAGAAATGAGGCACAAGCCCTCAATACCAAACAATATACAACATTGTTAGGTCTTCGAAGATGATGAGCAAATCAAACAATTCCTAGAAATGGTGGATGATTTTTGTGAAACGCATATTGATCAGGAAAATCAAAATGACCCTGCTTGGATAATGCAGGAAAGAGAATATCCTCATGAGTTTCGAGATAAGATCACCAATCATCACATGTTGGTATTAAAAAATAATCAGATTCCTAAGGGTCTAATTCCTTTGGAGAGATTATTTGATCACAACAATATTCCCTTGAAGTCTACTTTGCAGCCTCAGCCTGAGGAGGTTGAAGATTGTAATATGGGCACCAAGGAAACTCCTAAGCTGGTAAAAATATCTAAATACCTTCCTCCTGAAATGAAAAGAAAATATGCCAAGTTAATCAAGAAGTATAAGATGTTTCCACTTGGTACTATGATGAATTAAGAACTTATGACACCACCGTAATTGAACACAAAATTCCCCTAAAGCAGGGTGTTAAACCGTTTAGGCAGAAGCTCAGACAGATAAATCCCATACTACTTCCCGTGATAGAAAAGGAGGTAAAGAAGCTCTTGGATGCTAAAATCATTGTTCCACTCAGATATTTCGAGTGGGTAGCCAATCTAGTCCCAGTAAGAAAGAAAAACGGTGAAATCAGACTGTGTGTAGATTTCAGAAATTGAAACAAATCATCCCTCAAAGATAATTATACATTACCTAAAATGGATCATGTATTGGAAAAAGTGGTCGGGGAAAATAAAATGTCCATGATTGAAGGTTTTTCAGGCTATAACCAAATTGCAGTCCACGAGGATGATAAAGAAAAAACTACGTTCACCACCCTGTGGGGTACCTTTATGTATGATAAAATGTCATTCGGTTTAATGAACGCAAGAGCCACTTTCCAACAAGCTATGGACATCGCCTTTGTCGACGAAAGAGATAGGCTCATTGTCATTTATATTGATGATCTATCCATGTTTTCTAAATCTGATGCAGAGCACCTGGTACACCTCAAACAGACGTTTGAGAAATGTCAAAAATTCGGTTTGTCTCTGAACCCCAAGAAATCCCACTTTGCAATGAAGGAAGGTAGACTCTTGGGCCATATAGAATCTCGAGATGGAATCAAAATCGACCCAAAAATGGTTAAATCTATATATATTATCAATATTCCTAGGAATAGAAAGGAGATTCAGTCATTTTTAGGAAAAAATAAATTTTTAAGAAAATTCATCCCGAACTTCGCTGAAATCGTAAAATTGATTACAAATATGCTCAAGAAGGACAACGAGGTCAAATGGACAGCTGAAGCCAAAGCGTCATTCGAACACATCAAGAATGTTATAGGTGAAGCACTGGTGCTGACAAGCCCAAATTATATGAAATAATTCTTGATTTTCTCATTTGCCTCTGAACACACTATCATGGTTGTGCTCTTACAAAAGAACAATGAAGGTTTTGAGCAACCGATAAAGATTTTTAGTAAAAGTCTTTGAGACGTTGAACTGAAATATGATATATTAGAAAACAGGCATACGCAATGGTGAAAGCCCTCAAATCTTTCAGGACTTATGTGCTCCATTCTAAGATAATTTCTTATGTACCTACCAGCGTTGTCAAGGATATATTAGTTCAGCCAGATAGTGATGGAAAAAGGGGCAGATGGTTAGCCAAGATTCAAGAATTTGACTTAGAAGTAAAACCGACCAAACTTATCAAAGGTCAGGGCCTGGCTAAACTACTATCCAAATCGAATTTCCGGGCACTTGGGATAAATAATCTGCAGGAGTACGAAGGGTTTCTTGACATAGACGAATTTGATGTTACTATACCTGAAGCCAAAATCTAGGAGAAATTCTCTTCTTTAGATTGGTATAAGGACATAGTTTTTTACCTTCTAACTCTATAGTGCCCAAGCGATACGACTCCTTCCAAAGCTAGAACATTGAAATTACATGCCGTAAAATATTGTATCATGGATAGCCAACTACATTGGAAGGATCCTTTGAGATTTTTATTAAGCTGTTTGGTAGAATCTGAAACAGAGAGAGTCATAAATGAGTTCCACGAAGGGGTATGTGGAGGGAATCACACATGGAGAGCGACGACCTATAAAATCCTAAGAGATAGATATTGTTGGCCGAAACTATTCATTGATGTGAATGCTAAAGTCAGAGCATGTAATCCCTGCCAACTATTTGCAGGAAAGAAAAAGATTCCCGCACTACCTTTGGTCCCAGTTAAAACATAAGTTTTGTTTCAGCAATGGGGTCTGGATTTCATCGGTAAAATAAATCCACATTCAAGCGCACAACATAAGTGGATTTTGACTACTGTGGACTATTTTACTAAATGGGTAGAAGCCATTCTGATATGAAACGCAACCGACACAGTGGTGATCAATTTCTTATAAGATAACATTTTATCGAGATTTGGATGTCCTCGGAAAATAGTTACTGACAATGCCCAAGCTTTCAAATCCATGACTATGGTAAGTTTTTGTCAAAAGTACAACATTGTACTAGGACATTCCACAACCTACTATCCTCAAAGAAATGGATTAGCTGAGTCCTCGAACAAGAGCTTAATCGCCATAATTAAAAAAGTGTTAATTGAGAACAACAAAGCCTGGCATGTACATTTGAAATATGTTTTGTGGGCTAATAGAATAGTCACTAAGAGATTGATCAGAGTGTCCCATTTTCAAATGGTATATGGCACCAGTGTTGTTCTTCCCATAAATCTAGCTCTGTCCGTAATGAAACTTTGGCAAGACGCAAAGGAAGAGCCAAATGATATCACCAGAAGAATAAATCAATTGATTGAAGTCCAACAGAATAGAGTTGAAGTGGATGAAAAACTCCAGAAATATCAAGACAACATGAAAGCTTTGTTTGACCAAAAAGCTAAGGATAGGGAATTTCTCCCTGGTGACTTGGTTTTAAAATGGGATGCTAGGAAGGAAGACTCAGGAAAACACAACAAATTTGACTATATCTAGTGTGGGCCTTTCAAGATCACAACTTCTGAGGGAAAAAATTGATTTCTGCTAGAAAATCTTGACGGACAAATCCTTAACGCCCCTATCAACAGGCGTTACCTGAAGCATTTCATGCAATGATCAAATTCCAAAATCTCATTGTATATATTGGTTTGATTTTCATATTCTGGTTTTCAATTCTTCATTTCTTTGGTAAGTTTTTACTTTCACTATAAATAAAACCAGGTTAGTTGATTTTATAAAAACAATAATATAAAAATAAGTAACACATAGAGTTTTGATCTACATAAGTTCCTGACATTTTTCATGTTAATGTCATACATGATACTTGTCAATGTTCGAGAGATAAGAGATATCAAAAATCAACATTCACGTATCAGAACATTGGTTTTCTCTCGAAACAGGTGACAAAAAAATAGTTTACTTGGTTGAAAATATAAGAGTAAATCCAAGGTATGAGCTTCTGCCCTATTAACCCAGGTTAAATTTTCAAAGGAATATCGCTTAGTATGACAGAAGTCTCATATGCACAAATATTGCCACCTAATCTATAACCAGAGAAATGTAAAATGACGGTTTAAATATCAAGAGTTTTCTCTGGATAAAATAAAAAAGAAATAAAACTTATAATAAAAAAATAAGCAATAAGAAGACTTTGAAGAAAAAGTTCAAGAATCGATTAGCAAATTTACATAGGAGTAATCGTGCTCACAACAAAACATCTAAATCCTCATTTTGTTCCCCTGTTCATTCTCAAGTTGCATTTTCATATGATTCTTGATATCATCCCATGGTCTTCATAGAGGAAAAAGGGTCTCACCTTAACTTTGAAAACTCACAAACAGGTCTTCAAAACGAGAATAGACAAAAAAAAATTATAATTCCTCTATTTTTGACTAAACAAAAAAATATGTCTAGGCTAATCCTAACTATCTTAGTCCTTCTAACAAGTTTAAAATGATTAGTTTCGCTCAAGAAAAGTCCCTGGAAAATAAAAACTCCCCGTGAAAACTTCTCTATAGGCAAAGGTGTCTTGAAGGTCAGAGGAGGATTAGTCAAGAGTAATCAAAGTGAGTTGACAGACCTCTGTTGCTAAATTATAAACAGATATCCTCCCTGGTATATTATATACAAATTGATTTCCCCCACTTCATGTTTTAAAAGAAAAAATAAGACAGATGGTGAAAGGAAATTCATAAAATGATTTCCCCCATCTAGTCCAAAAAGAGATGATGAAAGGAAATTCATTAAATGATTGCCCTCATCTCAGCATTTAAATGCAAAATTACTAATTGAAGTGGTGAAAGGAAACTCAATGTGGCAATTAGATAACTTCACCGGGGTACTGAACAGACTTGTTGGCAGTGAAGAAATGTCTATGATATCTACAAGGTTGTTATACATGAATTATAATGTACTCTGGTAACTAGCTCTCTTTTCGACTAGATCTACATTCTAAGCTAACATGAGATTCCCTGACTAAAAACATTAAAATTAATTTTTCTTGATGCGAACAAAATCAACCAAATCCTGGTAGGATGGTTAAGGTTGTTTTGATTATCTTAAAAAAATCTAAAGTCAGTTTTAAGAAAGGGAAGCCATTGATAAGCCTAAACTCGAGATCAGTGAATGATTAAGTTTTGAAAGTTTTCGAAGATATGGATGAAATCTTAAATCCTTCTGTGTGTCCTCTTTCAGAATGTGTTTCACATAAATGCAATAATGACTCCATTTACCCAATAAAGGCACTTGGTCTACTGTTCTTCTCGTCCTGTAGGGAGACGAGATCCCTAGATGGAGCCTATGTTGGAACACATATATTTTTATAGATTAAATAGATTTTATTCTCGTTTAAATTAAAACAACAGACACTTGAGTCTCACCGTTGATGAATTCTCACCTTAAATAAAACGATCCTAATCTCTTAAAGGTCATGGAGTCACCCACTCATTAACAAGTCAAATCACTAAAAGATTAGTTTCAAATGTTGTGTTTCAGAGTTCTGCGATACAAATATTTCAACATGTAATGTTTCCAAAGTCTCGATATCCGAAATCACGAAATTACTTTAAGTGGTAAACCAGGTTAATTAAGGATTAAGAACAATTAACAATTAATAAATCATATCACGATTTCTCATTTAAGGGATACTAACATATAGTGCCTATCAATATCCTGAGACCCGAAACCCCAAAATCTTTGAGGTTAATCATGATTAATTAAAAGGGTTAAACGCAATTAACCGAATAGAAATTAAGACCCTTTCAAGGGAATAAAATTTAACATGTTATCGAGGAAGGAATGAAGAGAGGCGAAAAGCCAAAGCGGCTAGGGCCTAAACCCTAGCCGCCCCTGATCTAGATTTTCGTTTGCAGGAGCTCGGATTTTTTTTTGCAGGAGCTCGGATCCGTCAGAAGAAGCCGACCAGTGCGTCCCTCCCACGATTTGCACGCCAGCACGTCCCTCACGCGATTCGCCTGTGCTTTCATGCATACTAGAGTAGCGGACTGGCCCAGGGCAGAGGTTTGGTGACTCAGCGCATTTCCTGAAAGTTGGCACGCGTCTTGGAGAAGCGGTAGTTTGCAGGAGGTCGATTGTTGTTTGCAGGGACGCTGACCAAGGATTACAGGGCCGCGGAACAAAACGACTTAGTGGGGCATGCGACTGGAGAGTGCAAGGGCACGTCTTATACAAATAACTCTGTTTCTTGTTGGTGGGCGGTGCCTTCAACGATGGCTCCAGTATCGAGCGCCGACCCTCTGGAAGCTTTCAAAATGTTAGTCCGCTCAGCAGGACCAAAACCTAAGCCTTCTCTCAAATCCAAGTTTGTTAAGAAGATGGAGGAGATCCCCTCTCTGGAGCTAGATCCAGAGGACCCCTGCAAGCTTGCCCTTCTTCTAGCAGAAAACGCTCTCATTG
>JASDQU010301232.1:0-13951 GCA_032191745.1 Picea mariana
TATATTTCTTAGGTCAATACAAAATTCACATCCTCTAACTACAAAATCCATACAAAACAATAATTGTTTTCCAAGCTCATATTTCTTCATGTTGGCTTACAATTAATTGTGGGTTAATATGGCATTACCATATTACAATGTAATATGGTAATACCATATCTTGTGTAATTTTTTTTTTTAAACTTAGCCATCGTCGCAATATCAACGATATTTCGTCGGAAAAAAATTGCATTTTGACCACCGTGGCAATAGCGACGAACTTTTGTCGCAAGTTGCCACAGGTTTTCGTCACACATACAACATCTTCGTCGTAACTTCGGTCTTGATGAATCAATGTTGTCGTTATTGCCACGGGTATTCATCGCAAGTTTCCATGGTTTTTCGTCGCACATACAGTATCTACGCCGTAAGTTTTTGACTTGTCATAAATTTTCGTCGTAATTGCCACGGTTGTTCGTTGTACTTGTGACAAGGTTTCATCGTAATTGCGATGATCCATAGGTTTAACCAAAATTGAAGGTGGTGACACGTGGAGAGATAATTTCGTCGATGTTTCCATGCACACTTGGATCGTCGATAGGGCGACGAAATTATTTCGACGAAAAAAAAACTCGGCTTTCGTGGAAATTGTGAAGGATAAGTGTGGCAATATCAATGAAAAACCATCACAAATTTGGTCATATGTACTAGTGGACCAAATCCCCAGACATAGATTCGAGATAGACTCTACGAGACTACCTCAGTCCTATTGATTTACTTGAATTACCTTTCCTATTGTGGAATTTGAGCTCTATAGACAAAGGGTGCTTCCTTCAAACCAGTTGTCCAAGTGACCACGGGCTCATGTGCATGATCTTAACCAAATTTCGGCTAAGAGTTAGGAGTGTAGCCTCTGGATCTTGACAAAGTTCCATAGGACCAATACCTTGGAACCCTCCGCTACACTAAAAAAGGAGCTAAGTCATTCGGGACTCCGAGAGTCCAGAGCTCCGAGGTGAATGAACATTGCAGTGTACTAAATGCACCAAAGATGACCTGTCGAATCAGTAGCTTGACGGTGGACTGACAGTTGGCGGTCATTTACCCTTTATCATGGGATTCATCCCCTTCCTAAACCCTGATCCACTTCTTGATCACGAAGTAACACGAGTCGTAGATCTGAAGTTATTCAGGATCTCCCCTGATCGTTGAATCTACGTCATGGTCATTCAGCGTTGACCTACTCTGGGATAGGAAAGGTGTTAAATAGCCAGAAACCTCGAATGTCGAACTCGCGAGTTAACGTGATTTGTTGACTTGGGGAATCCATTGGGAACCTCTCCTGACCGTCTGATCAACTAGTGAAAGGATAGTGTAAATCACTCCGGTGAAGTCCTACTCCGGGAGTTTCGACATGTTGGTGAATGAGAATATGGCCGAAGCATTGAAGGCCAGAGTGACGTGGCATGCTGATGTCACCTAGGGTGACGTGGACCCATAGTAGATGTGCCACGTATCACCTTGATTCATGACTTTCACAGACCTTATGTGTCAAATGGACCTTGACACGTGTCACCAGTTGATTGAGCCATGTGTCACCCTTGTCTTGTGCCAAATGTCTTCCTCCTGGATCATGGCCACTTGATCTAATGGTTGACGGGAGTTTGGAACTTTGGGACTCCAGAGTTTTTTGAGTGAGGGAATACTTGGGATAAAATGGTCGAAGGCTCGGACCTACCTGTCCCTATTCCAGTATTTAATGTGCATTCATGTGTAAGTGCGAACTCTCCAGGAGTCCAGAGCTTCAGGAGTTCGGATGTTTGGGGTGATAGAACGAACAAGTTAAAAGGGTCGAAGGCCTGAACCTACCTTCACGTATTCCAATGTTATAATAAACATTAAACATAATTAATTATATTGTGGCGTAATGTAATTACTTGTATTTGTGTAAAGGAATAATACAGGTGGGACCCTCTCGGCGACTTCAACATTTGAGAGTTTTGGGGGTATGTTCTTAACAACATGATGAGGAACCTCGCCAAAGTTTGGAGACTTGAGAGTTTATCAAACTTAATAATCCTAAGTGCTCCTTTGATATATTTAATTAAATTAATAGGCCAATAATATATAGACAAGCATCGACCTATGGTTGAGTGAGTCTTTGTATGCTATGATGAGGTGGCATGCCAGGTGATACGGAACCACATGGGTGCCACATGGTGATGAAAGACCCTAGTTGGTAAAGGCCTAAAGAACTTTGAAGGACCATAACTTGCCTTCCAGAACTCGAATCTGGAAAAATTTATAGTCGTTGGAAAACCCTCGTCGAATTGAAGGCGAAGCAATCCTAGTTTCAGGGATTCAAGATGATTGAGAAAAGTGAAATTCATATGCCCCATCCCTTAAAAGGATACCTGAGGGGTTGGGTGTGTTACACCTATTGTTCATCTCGACATCTATTCTTTCTTCTCTAAAAACCAATATGTTTTTGACAATCCCCAAGGACTTCCCCCTTCTCGTGGAACACATGAAAATTACATTCCCCTTGTCCCTAGTAGTATTCCTCCCAATGTTCACCCTTCTTGTTACCCCTTTTACAAAAAAATGAAATTGAGAAAATTGTTCAGGAATTGCTAGCTACAGGTGTAATCCGTCTTAGTACCAACCCTTTATTATTCTTCTATCATTATGGTACTCAAGAAAGAAGCACATGGCACATGTGCCCTGATTTCCACGCCCTCAAAAAAATTACCATCAAAGATAAGTTCCCCATTCATGTCATTATTTACCTTGTGGATGAATTGAGTGGTGCTCGATACTTTACCAAACTTGATCTATGTTCTGGCTACCACTAGATATGTATGAAAGAGTTCGATATTCCAAAAATTGCCTTTCAAACTCATGAGGGCCATTATGAGTTCTTGTTCATGCCCTTTGGCCTGTGTAATGCACCTTCCACCTTTCAAAGTCTCATGAATCATGTCTCCCATCCTTTCCTCTGTCATTTTGTCTTAGTTGTATTTGATGATATCCTCATCTACAGTAAAAATTGGCAAGTCCATCTAGCCCATGTGAATCAAGTCTTACGCGTATTGTCTCAACACAAACTCTTTCTCAAACAATCTAAATGTGTTTTTGGAGCTTTTGAAGTAGAGTACCTGTGCCATATTATTGGCAAGGATGGTGTACATGTGGATCCTAAGAAAATAGAAGCTATGAAGCAATCACCTTGTCCTAAAACTCTTAAAATTTTGAGAGGTTTCCTAGGTTTAACATGCCATTATCGCAAGTTTGTTCAGAATTATAGAAAAATTGCAACTCCCTTCACTGCTCTCGTTAAGAAGAATGTTTCTAGTTGGACTCCAACAACTAATAAATCCTTCTAATTTTGAAAGAGGCTATGTGCACAACCCTTGTTCTAGAATTTCCCGACTTCTCCAAGACTTTTGTTCTAGAATGTGATGCTTTGGGGAAAGGAATTCGGACAATTCTCATGCAAGATGGCAGACCTTTGGCTTTCACTAGCAAATTACAACTATCTAAGTGATATTTGGGCAAATCCACCTATGAAAAGGAAATGTTGGCTATTAAATATGCAATGGATCTTTGGCATCCTTACTTGCTTAGGTAGTACTTCCAAATTAAAACGGATCATCGTAGCCTGAAATATTTCTTGGAACATCGAATTTCATCCGCGGAGCAACATAAGTGGTTGACCAAAATGTTTGGTTATGATTATGAGATGATTTTCAAGAAAGGAAAATAAAATATGGTTGTTGATGCCCTTTCATGGAAATATGAAGGAAAAGGGTCCCTCTTCTCACTCTCCTTCATTGTATCAGATTGGTTAAAGGAAGTTCGCCAGGAATGGTTCCAAGATCCAAAATGTCTCACCTAATCCAATAATTGCAACAATATTCTCCTGTATCTTCAAGATACTCTTGGCACAATGAGGAGCTTCACTAAAAAGGTCATTTTTATTTAAGCAAACAATCTCACCTTAAATCCATTGTGCTCTCTAAACTTCATGCTTCACCAATAGTTGGGAATTCAGGTTTTCACAAAACATATGAAAGTATCGAATGTTCTTTTTTTGGGGAAGGCATGAAACAAGACACCCACACTTTTGTGGTTGAATGTGATACTTCTCAATGCAATAAGGGAAAAACAATCAGAATTCAAGGCACACTCCAGCCTCTCGCTATTCCAACTGCTATCTTGGCGGATATTTCTATTGACTTCATTGTCGGCTTACCCAAATCTGGAAATAAATCTGTCATCATAGTTGTAGTCAATCGCCTTTCCAAATATGCTCATTATGTGCCCTCCAACACTCATCAACAACATCTAATGTGGCTCAAATTTTCATGGATAATATCTTCAAACTTCATGGAATTCCCCACTCTATTGTATATGACCTTGATCCAACTTTCATTAGCAACTTTTGGCAGGAATTGTTCAAGCTACAGGGAACCCAATTGCATCTCAACTCAACCTATCATCCTCAGACTGATGGTCAAAATGAAGCTGTCAACAAGTGCTTGTAAACATATTTCAGGTGTTTCATGTCACACACCCACAATGGGGAATAAATAAATTTCATTTTTTTCTTAACTTTCTTTAGTTTCCCCTTTCTTTTGTTGCAAGTTCTTCCAATCTACGACTCTTTCTAGAGCCCCCCTTTTTGAAGGGTTTGAGAAACATGTGCTATCTTTCCATGCTATCCCCTTCCTCATATGTCCTCAAGTTGTGACCACACTCTCCCGCGATCCAACGGTCCTGATCTCCTCTCTCACGAATCGGGATTTCGCGTTTTGCGACTTTGGAGGTTGGCTTACCTCTGTTTCATGATTCCTAATTTTCTGATATTCTCTTTCTAGATGAACGGTCTAGATCCCTCCTTCGATCAATGGCTATGATCCTTTCACGAACTTGGACTTCACGAGTTGCGAGTCAGTGAAACGTTGACTTCTCGCCACGTGTCCCTTCTCGATGGACGGTTAGGATCAAATCGCGGCTTCTCATATCAAGTATTTGGATGTGAGTCAACCCTGACTCTTCCGATCCCCAAACTCCCGATGGTGTTAGATCAATGGTCCACGATCTCCTGTGATCTGACGGTCTAGATCCTTTCTCGCGAATCAGGTCTTTTTCGATCCCCGATTTCCCAAAATTCACCCACATCAAATCAATGATCTGCAATCCTCCGTGATCCAATGGCTATGATCAAATCGCGAATTCGTGTTTCACGAGTCATCACAACTCTTTCCTTTGAATTTCCCGATGTGTGAATCAGCTAAATGTTGATCTTTCGCCACATGTCCTTCCCAGCACCAATGGCTAGGATCAGCTCTACTCTTTCTTTGTGAATCTTTCGAAGTCCAAATCCTCGAACTCTCAGATCTGTTTCCATCTATCTACCCTGACGATGGACGGTTCTAATGATTTCATAACTTCGGCATTTGCCAGAGCCCATTATCCTGTATACTTTTGAAGGATTTAACCCTTGTGCACCTTTCCTGGATCCAACGACTGTTGGTCCTCGCACTCAGATCTGATGGCCCAGATTTGATCTCATCCTACATGCTCTTCTAATTGTCTGGACGTGAATTTCAATGGCCCAGATCTTTCACAGTGCTTGATCCAACGACCACTATCGCTCCTCCACTTAAGATTTCGCTTCCTTTCCTGACTTGGAATATTTCAGATGTTCTGAAGGCCTCAGCCTTCAATCTACCTCATGTGAGTCCTGATATATGGGTCTCAACTTCCGCTTTCCCTCCGGAGCTTACGAACTTGAAACAAGTTCGCCTCTTGGACCTCATCTGTGCTTCTGAGGAGCGCTTTTCTCTTCTGATCTTGGTTCTTAGGGGATCTCGAGTTCCCACATAATCCTTGCATTAATCTGCTCACGTCAGATTGACGGTCCATGACCTTCCTTGATCCAACAGTCCAGATCACATCGCAACTTCGGGTTTTGAAAGTTTAGTCACGCCAACGTGCGATTCTCCTGATGTGCAGACTCCAATATCTCCAATCTGACGATCAAGGAGGGTCTTGATAGATCCTTGGATCTACGGTCCATATTTCATCGCTACTTTGGGTTTCGGGGGTTTAGTCGCACCAACGCGCGATTCTCCCGTCGCGCAAACTCTGAACTCACAGACCTGACAGTCAAGGTGGGTCTTGATAGATCCTTACATCTACAGTCCATATCGCATCGTGACTTCGGGTTTCGGATTTCAGAGAATCCGTCCCCTCACGATGATTACCAACATTCGTCGAACTTGCGAAGATTGAAGGAATCGAGGCGTTAACATCTGCACTTCTTCTTCAAATCTAACGGTCGTGACAGACCTTGGATCCTCCCGAACGGATATCATTCGTTCATCTTCCAATCGAAAGGATATTCCCTTCCAATACTTGAGTCTCCCTATCCTTCCTGATCTTTGTCAGTTATGAAGGACCTAAGAGCGTTATGCTCTTTCTATTGGACTTAACACTTAGAATAATTTTTGCGTACCCCTTGTGCTCATTCATCAAGTCTAGAACTTAAGTGGTTCTCGGTTTCTTCTTACCTCACAGAGAGCCTGTGCATATCTACACTACCTCTCCTGAGCGTAACAGACTTTGTCCTTCAAGGGAATCAGAACGACTAGGAGGGTTGACATGCGTTCATGAAACTGTGTCCAAAGTCGACGGACATACAGTTCGTGATTCTAGCTTAAGCCCTTACGAGTATGAAACATGTCCTATCCATATGATTTCCTACTTGCCTAATTTCACATTCAGAAAGATACAAAGAAGGAAATATAGTATAAATCATTAAGAAAACATAGCCATCCCTGCAACATTCATAGTATATCCAACTTTAACTCACAGTACCACTTAAATACACAAGATATGCGATTACTTATCTATTACAGGTGGTAGCCAACTAACTGACTGTGGGTGTTCTTCCTTCCACCCTACCATAGGCTCAAAGACATTCATTCTTATCACTCTGGCCACCCCCGTTCCAAGCCATGATATCACCAGGGAGCTCTCGCAGTTCTCAAGGATTCTTTATCTGTTCAACTTCTGCTCGGGTTTTGTTCTCTGCAACTTTCAGAGATTTCTCTCTGTTATGGCCTCGACAAGGTTTATTAGATTCTCCCTCAGCATCAAGCTCATGACCTTCGATTCATTAACCCCTGAAGAGTTCCGTGCATCTCCCTTACGATCTTGCACTCTTGTCCGATGTCTCTTCTTTGGTTGTTCGTGTGTATCTATCTTACCTTCCTTCTTTTTGGAAGGTTCCCAGCCTATCACGTTCCTTCTGTCAAAAGGAAGCTCGGGTCTCCAGGTCTCTGTGGTACTTTGGGCTGACATTCGACAGCTCGACCATGCTTCCATTCATGGGGGTGGTTGATAATTCAACCACTGGTCCTTTCTTCATTAACTGATTTCTCTCCTTGGGATCCGAAGGAGGTTTGTCATCCTCATCAAGGGAAATTTGGGGTTATTTAGTATAATGAACTCTCTCGTATAGTTTTCACATTCTTTCTCTAGTGATATCATGGTCAGTACTTTCAAGGCTTCACCCCCACAGTCATTTATTGGCAACTCAAACAATAATACATTTGCACCGTTCCCATGCCACAACATGGTAATCCTATTTAATGATTAATTACAAGTTGGGGGAAATAAGGTGTTACATTTCATGTCTAACAAACAAACTCAATGGGATAAGTGGTTACCACTTGCTAAATGGTGGTACAACACATCTTACCATGTTTCCACTCACATGTCTCCCTTTGAAGTGATCTACTGTCAAAAGCCACCTTTTGTATTCTCCTACATGCCCAGTGTCTCCAAGGTCCAGGACGTAGATAACACCCTTACAATCCGATCTGCCATTCTTCGTGCCCTCAAAGAGAATTTGGTCATGGCTCAGAATTGAATAAAGCAACAGGTTGATCAAGGTTGTTCATAACGCCAATTTGTTGAAGGGGGCCATGTGTTTCTTCTTCTACAACTTCATTAGAAAACATCCCTCAAAGCAAATCATTGTCATAAACTTGCTCCCAAGTTGTATGGCCCTTATATTATTCTCAAGTGTGTGGGGCCTATAGCCTACAATTTAGCTCTCCCCAGTCACTCTAAGCTCCATCATGTTTTTCATGTTTCTTTCTTGAAGAAAGTGATAAGAACCAAGTGCTAGACTCAAACTAGTCTCCCTAAATTGGATGAAGAAGGATCCATTTGGTTGCAACCCGAAGTAATCTTGGACCACCGTGAGCATTGTCTCCATCAATGCATAATCAAGGAAGTTTTAGTGCAATGGAAGGATACACCACCAGAGGATTCCATATGGGAGTCGACTACTATTCTGCAACAATTTCCACATCTCAAGCCTTGAGGACACGACTATTTTTTCAAGGGGGAGGGCATGTTAGGGTCCTAACCCCTCAAGTAAATAGAATAATATATTTTCTATGCAATAAAGGTCGACATTAGTAAATAAGGCCTACGTAATAATGTAACATGTTTAATGTAAGAAGACTTAATAGAAGTTTTTGCTTCTAGAAAGATCTTCGTCTATAATGTTTTCTAGAAAATTGAAATAGTATATATAGGGGTAGAAAGCATGGAATATTTTTGTCTTGAGAATCATTTTGTAATTGAGCTCTTCTTTGCTAAAGGTTTCCCCCTCAAAGAGGAAAGTGAACTTGCCTATCGATGTAATAAATGTATCATTTATGGAATCAATTGTATCATTGTGCTCTATATTTTTCTCTTTTTGCTAATAATTGTTATAATAATCTTATTGTTGCTCTGCATAATACATCTGGTACCTTACATTGTTCTAGCACTTGTGAAAAAACCTTTTACCAGACCCTTCTATTCTTTCCATTTGAACAATGCCCCGAATATAGGAATGCCAAGATAAGAAATTAGTAATATACATAGAAAAACAATAAGCAGAGTTACCTAATTACATCCCAGAATAGTTTGCTTCCAATTACCAAGATTGATTCCTGTGGAAAGTGCCTAGATAGAGACCAAATACCAACTCACAAAAATAATATTCCTCCTATGCCAAATTAAGTTTAAGTTCCTCAGACGAGACTTAACCATCCACAAAATTGAAAAGAGGCTTACTAGTCGTAAACTAGGCTACTTCTCGAGCCTCCAATAATTCCTTTTTTCCAGCATTATCCCACCTTGTAGGTCGAAAATCACATTGGGGGAATACAAAAGCTGGTACAAAGTTACAATTTAGCATGTGAGAGAGGTGGGATATCATCCTCTCGAGGTCCATCATCATGCCTAAGATTTGAGCCTATTCAATTAAATATTGCTTACCTTAGGGGTCTACACAATGGTTTCACATCCCCATTTTTTATTAAATCCCCTTGCAAGATTATAGCATCTTTATTAACTAGAATATCAACTTGATTATGTATGCAAGTTGAGTGTTATCTAGGCTGGATTTTTGTCAAGCAGGGTTAAGCTCATAACCATTGATCTAATGATGACACTGGAATCCCCTACAACCTACAATCAAAGAGTTTATACTTCTTTCAGTTGCAAAAAGAGACCCTCTAGAAGAGCATAAGCGTTGGCTTGATTGTTTGTGGTTGTATCTAGTCTCCATGCAAACATCATTTCTTATTTTCCTCTGTGATCAAAGGTGATCCCTACAGTTGCCACTATAAATTAAATATATAATTATTATCAAATACATAAATTAGCGATTCATGAACAACCAATAGTTCTAATCATGAGTAACATAATTTAACACCTGCCACTCTAAATTAAATATATAATTATTATCAAATATATAAATTAGCAATTCATGAACAACCAATAATTTTGAATCATGAATAACATAATTTAATAATTCTAAATCATGGGTAACATAATTTAATATTATTGAATAGGGAGATGGTATATGATTCGTTCTTTCTTCTTTCATAATTGTCCAAGAAACCATATTCTTCTTCATATAGTTTGGCTTTTGCGTGAGATGAAGATACCATCAATTGCGTTATGTGAAGATAACAAGGGAAATATTTGGAAAGCAACTAGTCTCTGCCTAGTTCATATGTCAAGAGGTTAAAATAGGCATAGTTTCATATGTCGAGTCGTTGAAATACACATAGTGACTTATGGTGTGGGATCTAACATGTTTTATTCACACATTACAATTAACCCTGTTCCAAGAGATAGACCTTCAACAAGAAAAATATAACCTCAGTTTGAGGAGAGAATTATGTAACGTTTTTATCGTCATCAAACTTACATTACGATACAAATGTTCATTATGAAATTAATACATTACGATATAAATGTTCATTATAAAATTAATGCTCGATGACATAGGTGGAATATATATAAGTGATCAAGGGACTTTGATCACTTTTCTCCTTTGAAACATGAACTGTTGGAGTTAATTTCAACAAGTGACGCAACTAGATGCAAGCAGATCATTTGTACTACTTGTGGTTGGAAGTGTTGTAGCAGATGATATTGTTGGGGATAGAGCGATTGGTGCTATTTGTTTCCTTGAGGATACAACCCTACTTGTTTGTAAAGATTTTGAAGGTGGGGATACTTTTACTGACTCTGTGTTTTCAAAGTTGGCCTTTTCTCCCAACTCTTCTATTGCCATAACTACCCTCTCTAACCTTGCCAATATTTGTATCATACTTGAGTAGAAAATCTAGCAAGCGGAAGGACCTCCATAAATGAAAAATTTCTTCATTTAATTTTTCTCATTTCACACATGTTACCATCTTGATCTATTGGCATAGCTTCGTGTACTGCCACCTTGAGAATAGTTCGAGATGACGCTTAATTTAGTTCACCCGCCTATTTTGTCGGGTTTGGTGTCCGCCTTTTTTTTGTCATCCTTATGCTCTCTGCCACTTCATGCAAAATATCTGCAGACTCTTTGTCGATGTCCATGCATGGCATTTTCAAATTTTCTCTAACATCAACCGAAGCATGACTAGACGATGTTATCACCGATTATTATATCGCATTATCACTGACTATCATTATAGTATAAAATGCAAGGGAAGAATACCCGAGTTTCCTCAAATACCTGAATCTCAGAGTTTAAAAGTCCATTTAAAGCCTCCACACAATAGGCACCATATTGGGTCATGTTTCCAACTTTTACATAAATAGTTCATGGATATCTGAAGAAGAAGTGTGGATGGGGTGGTTCCCATGTAGTGAAATTCATCTGCAAAATTAAATGGTCTTTGTGAAAGAGAAACATATAGCCAAACTTACATGATAGAAGACCATAGTATACACTTATGAATTATGATATTTACCAATGATTCTTCTTTGACCTTCGAGTTCAACACACATTTATAGCCTCTTAGGATCTTGTCACCGTCTGATTCCTGGTCATCTTTTGGCTTCATGAAGTATTGTGTAACGCATTCTGCGAAAACACAAACAATTCACAACCTTTGTTAAAAAGCATGCACATACGATAAAAGAAAATGAAAGTTTATAATTAACATTTTAATTGCTTACTTTACTTTATGAATTGCTTTTTTTTTGAACAAAATGAATAAGCTAATAATTTATTAAAAGATGAGCCACTTGTCATATTTGTCATTGCATGGATAGTGCATGGAGGCAAACATGATGACTCTGCTTACCGAAAAATTCCTCATAATTCAAAAGGCCAACCTACAAAACTTCACCATGGTTGATATTCAGAACCACCAAAATGCCCGGAGAAGCTCAAGTATATTAACTTGGATATTGAGGCGGTGGGGAGGTATTCATGAGATGAGATGATGGAGAGGTACTCAGATGGTGAGAAGGTAGCTAGGTAGAAGGTACATGTATGTTAGAGCTTCGACCGCTGCGACTACTATGTGCATACATATTGTGTAGGGCGGTGGAAAAGCAATAGCCAGGTAGGAAATCTGCATCAAACAAGGACGAGGAGAATGGATCCCCGCACTAGGGATTGCATTCAGCTCGTGTAGCATTAAAGTGCATATCCCATGAACAAGTCACAAGTGCTCAAATAAACTTAGTCCAGCTTAACCATTAAAATGACCCTTCATCATGCAACGGATGCTCTGCCTTCCTCTTCACCATACTTATTCCAGCATGGTTCTTTAGACTCTAGAAGCTGTAGCAACTATAAATCCCTTTGTGTTGGGTTTTTCTCATTCCCCAAATCCTCAACCATCAACTGCGAAAGCAAAAAACACAGTCACGTGAAGCACGATAAAGTTAATGGATCTATGGAATTAATGGCCAGTAAAAGAACGTGGGCTAAAAAAAACTCAGTACCAAACATACGAGGGCCAAATATCAATAAATTATTCCATAAGCTCTGTAAAACGGGTAGAATAACAGAAGCTCTCAAACATTTTGAATACATAGTAGCCAAAGGGAAGTTCCCAATGCGGTCTCCTACACAAACCTCATTGGTGGCCTATGCAAAGAAGGTAAGATGGACAAAGCCAGTTGGGTTCTTGAAAAAATGTTTTTGTTAGGCTTTAATCCCGATGTTATAACATATGATGTATTAATCAGTGGGCATTGTAAGAAGGGTGGATAATTTCAATCTTCATTATAGTGTCATCGTGGAATCAAGGAAAATAGTCTAACAGTTCTCATAGTCGTTGCAACTTCTCTGCTAATCAACACTACTAGGTGAGAGCATTTAAGTTGCTTTTAAGTGAAACTGGTAGCATTTGATATTATTTTCTGGCCAAAGACAATGAAAGTTGCAAAAATTTCAAAGTTGTGAGCATTACCTGCGCATGCACTTGCTCCTGCTCCCTGGTGTAACTGACTTGGAGGAGGCTGGGCAAATCCTGGCGTGGGAAACAATGAGGCGAAAACATAGGAGCAATCATCTTCAATCATCAATACAAGTCTACAAATACATTTAAATCATGGATGGAATTAGAGCGACAAATACCTCATGTCCAAAACCATTGACAACATGTTTCTAGTCGAACCTAGTAGCTCAGTGTGATTTTCTTCCATATTGCTTAGGGGATTCAGCTCTCATCGGATCAATTTCAAAAGTTCTCCTCACTGGAATCGTTCCTTCTGGACAAAATCCCATGAGTGCCATGTGTCAACAATGTGAACACTCAAACTTGTTCTATTTACTGGTGCATGTTTTAACTTTGAAGGCCTCTCTGGCAGATCCCACAGTAAGGGAGAACAAACTTGATATTATTCAACATGTCTTAAATTCATACCAGACACCAAAGGGGTAATTTCATTTTCCGGATTGAAGAGAAATAGAATACAGATAGTGTACTAATTTTATGATCTCACGTGGATCTTATGGTTTTTCAATGATGGGTGATTAAATGCAGGTTGTTTGTGGCGATGAATACAGTCTATAATATCTCCATCGAGGCTCTATATGGGACTAGATGAAATGTTTTTTTCGCTACTTAGTCCTCATATTGGTTAAAACCACTAAAAAATCTAATAGACTTAAGCTTTGAAATTTGCATTGAATCAAAAGGACATTTTATTAGAGATCCTTCACCTATATGCTTTTGATAGCAGACTTCTTTATTCTCCTTAAATGCTCATGGATCCTGCATAGTTTCCCACTTGTATTTAATCCCAAATGGGTAGAATTGCATTACACTTAATCCCAAATGAGTAGTTATCCTAGTTCATAGAGAACCAAAGAGCGGATATATTATTAAGTCGCCCTTATTTGCTTATTCCTTTGTGTAGGGTGGTGAGGAGACAGTTAGGGTGAGGCATTAAGCAGGTAGCCAAGCGGTGGCTAGGAGTTGAGCAGGTGGCCAAGCGGTGAACACGTCATGAGGGATAAGGTCAAGTCCCGGTCTGCCAGAACTTTGACTATAGCATTGTTAGAACTAGCAAAAGAGATTCCACTATACCTTGTCATAACCTACAAAACAACCACTAAAAAAATATATTTTTTAAATCATTTTTAACTCTGACA
>JASDQU010301234.1:1229-13957 GCA_032191745.1 Picea mariana
CAATGATGCGTTTCATGCATACTATCAACAATTAAAGGTTTCCAATGAATCATTTTCATGCATGACACTGCGCACCCTACACCAGTACAAACCAATAACAAAGTTCCTCATAGATCCACATTTCATATACATCACTGTGTGTCGAGAAAAGAACCAACAAGAGTTATAGTCGTACTACAAGATAAAAAATGAAGACATGGAGTAGATTACAAAGGAGTGGTCGGAGGAATTTCTTATACCTTTCATTGATGCAGAACTCCCTAACACTAACACCATAGGAAGCCCCATAGTCACTCAAGTCAAGCATGTTGAATAGTCCAGTGGGACAAAGAAGAAGAAGGAGGAGGAGGAAGTCCATGATATAGAGAGAGACGAGGAGGACAATTCTTCTGAAGATAACAGGTCTAGCTTGCTCGAAGGAGGAGGAGAAGATGAAGTAGAAGAACAAAGAGGAGGAGATGAAAGAGAAGAAGAACAAGGAGGAGGTGAAGCTACACTGTCGGAATACCCCTCTAATAGAACAATCACACCACATAAGAGTATGGTTTCTCCGAAGAAACCTTCAGCAAGGAAGAATACGTGTGCTAATAATCCCCAGTTAGAGGCCACATTCATGAGGCCGATATTAGTCTAGTCCATGAAGCTATGGAGGACGCTTCCGAGGACATCTTTCATAGATATGGAGAGAAGCAGGAGGATATATATGGAAGGATCAATAGGGAACTAAAGGAAGTACACCAAACTGTTCATTTGGTCTGCACAATACCCATTTCTCCTCCCTCATTACAGACTATAGAATTGGGGAATGAACCAACCCAATTGATAAGACTAGCGGATGCGATAGAAGCTCGAATTTAGAGAGTCTAGGAAGAGAAGGAGAAGTCTATAGAATCCTTGAAGCAGGAGAAAGAGTAATTCCTAGTGCAATTAAGAGCAGCGCATGACAAGGTAGCAGCCGAGGAAAGTGAGAAAGCGAAGCTTTAGGCAAAGCTCCAGGAAGAAAAATCTCATCTACAGAGAGAAAAGCAGCAGTTCCTCAGGGGCCTGTTGGCCCTCAACCAAGTTTTGAGGAAACCTTGGTCAGAGTTGGCCCACTTTTGGACTTTGACACATTCGTCGAGGAAGGAGCACCCAGGCGGAGCTGATATCATGGATCTCAGTTATTTTGTGGGATATGTGGACCTAGTAATGGGTTCTTTATGATTTTTATAATGGGTTATGTGATGTCATCCCATGGGGTTTTCCCATGTTTAGCCCTATTGTAAGGGTTTGTAAAAATATAAATAAAAGAAGAATGTATGGTAGAAGAAAGTTTTGAGTAATTTTTGGAGCTAAGTGCAAGTGGTCCAAGTGGATTTGTGTAAGGAAATGAATATGTGTTAAGGCTTTGTTCTTGATAGAGAGTTGGATCCGTGACTTGAACTAGTTTTGGAAGGAGGATAGGGTGCTCAGTGTGCAGATCTCCTGTCTGGTGTGAAGCTTGAATCTGTGGCTTAGTGCATAGGAGTAACTGAATGTAAGAGATTGATGAATAATAAAGATGTGAAGCGGTTGGTGGACGTAGCCCCACACTAGGCTGAACCATGTACATCTGGTGTTCTATGGTTTGCTTTGTGCACTACTATATCTGTTATATTTTTCTTAGTTCTTAGATTAGATGTGTAATGAATATGTATGTGTTGCTTAAATCCATTGCTTATGTTAGAATGCTAGATCTGATTCAAAGTGCTAAGTTCTAAGTGGTTGAAGTGATTTATCTTTGTTGTTACTGCGCTAGATCTATCTTAGGTATGTTCTACGATGTTCATAAGGTTAATTAACTAATGTATGACACTTCCTAATCATTAACAAAATACCCTACGAAGCATTATTATCATATATCTGTGTCCCAACCTAGTTAGAAACACTTGTTTCCTATAGGCCCCCCTTCTTCTACCTCAGGTGAGACTTCGCCTGCCATGCAGGTGTTTTCGAAAGGGCTGGTAGTCGAGGTTTTGTTGGTGTGTTGTTGAGCATTGAACCCTGGGTCTACCCTTGTGCTAACAAAAAGATCTAGAGCCCTAAGAAATTTGTGCCATCGCTAAATATGGCCAGGGTAGTTCTAATATGGCAGACAGATAGAAATTTAGCATGGGCACTAAAATAGAAGGGTTTTCCAAATTGCAGATTGCAACATGATCGATGACCACACTTCATTGCGGGGACAAGAAAATGATTGAACGTTAATCTTCCAGATCGGTCCCACAATTGAAACCATGGTATAGCTTGTGAGGTACATGGAAGTTGGTGGTGGATTGCGGGAGTCAGAGTGGTGTGGATCCAAACCACCCTCAACAACTTCCACAATCACATGATTATATGACATCAGGTCACCACGTCACTCCATGAGATATTCATGCTGGACATCCATTTATCTCCAGTGGCCTCCAACAGCGTGCATGAATGCCATGATCAATGCAGAACTGAGCCCTATCACTCTAAACCAGTTTCTTCCACAGTCTCAGTTCATTCCATCACACACATCAGTTAAGTTTCATCGCTAGTGTCAGTTTTCAATTATTCAATTCAAGACTATTTTTAGTTTAAGTCACATTAAGTGGTCATCTATGTGTGATAAGAACCACTCTTTTTTATTAAGCCAAGTGTGAATTATACATTTTTGTACCGCAACAGTGTTTTAGTCAAGTTAATAAGTCGTTCTACAATTGTTAATGTAGAGTTAAGTATGAGTCCCAGATGGACGAGAGCCTCTGCAACCTTGATAAATATGCAGTTTCCGTATGTTTTGAAGGGGGGGTGGGAGTTTTTGGGAAAGGATAGCAATACATTAGACTGGTTGGACCGATTATATGCATGGATTAAAGCTATCTACCTGGTGATTATACTCTTGATGATGGTGTTTCATTCAAATCTAATGTGTTTCTATATTATCTTGCATATAGTTTTTTGATTTGTGAAAAGTACATCTCATTTCCTTTGGCTATTGCATAACTTGTCTTTATTGATATGCAACCTGTGAAAATAGTTAATGCTTGGTGAAGATTTGTTTTTACCGCAAACTGAGGGAGAAATTGTGTTTTTAATACATGTTTAATGTCTTGAAATGATATTTTAAGTATCAAACTTCTTGCAGCAGATTATTCATTGAGTGGTTTTTTGTTTCCCCTTGTTTTTATTATTTCATTTTTTTTTCATTTGTGTGCCACCAGCCAAGGAGTACCCTCATCCATATAATTTTTCCAACCCAACCATGATGTTGTCTTGGTAGAACCAACCCTCTAACCGACCAACCAAAAAATTAAAAATCAGTCATTCTAAACTTAAGGTGGCCTAACTTTGCCCTTTAGTAGTCAGGTGGAGACTTTAGGACCAACATCTTCTCGCGTCGTTGTTGGGGATCGAAGTAATGAGATATATTTCCCTAGGAGAACGATGAATATCATATCTGATCTTTGATGGTGAACAAATACCATACACTTTTAAACAACAAATCATTCACCTGGCGACTCCATTGTTAAAGAATCCAGTGGCGGCTCCGCAACTTTAAGGATTCATATTTTCATATGGAATCCATCTTGGCTTGGATGTTTTCTGCTTTTAAATTCTATGTTATTCCTTGTTTTCCAAATATTGTTCCTACTATAGATGAATGGGATGATTACTTTCCCATATTTGGAGAAAATAAAGATGATAACCCTGGAGATCATTTGCTTGATTTCCATGAAGTCATGCATCAGTTAGGTATACATCATGAGGATTTTTTAATGAAGATGTTAATGTACTCATTATAAGGAGATGCTCGTGAATATTACTGATCCTTGCTTCCTACTAGAATATATTCCCTGAAACAGTTCCATTGAGCATTTAGTGATCAGTGTAAAAGGTTTTTTCCAGCTGATTTACATTGTGAAGAATTTTAATCTTATATCCAACAATCCATTATTAGTTCTTCTATAAGTATAGATGAAGGGGAAGATAATGCCGAGGAGGAGAAATAAGATTCATTATCAGTTGTATATTCTTCCCATTTTCTTATACATCATGACAACTTTCAACATTCTTTTAAAATTGAAAATGATGATGAGAAGGAAATGAATGTTGATGTTAAATCCTTAGTTTGGATTTCCAGCAGAATTTTTTTTAGCTTTGTATTCCTCATCCAGCTAATGATAGTCATGACTGTGATCGATTTGTTGCTCAAAATTTTCATGAATATTTAGCACTTGTTTGTGATATATTTGAAGTTGAAAAAACTCCATTTACTAGTTATGAAAAGGAGAAATGAAATCCATATTTCAAATATGCTTTTATATTAGATATGGATCTGCATTCCCTAGAAATCATTGAGCAACAAGAAATATATAAGTCTGAAAATGGCCTTCTGGAACATGAACGACAAAAAAAGAGAAATGCAGCAGACATACCCATTCATTTCAATCAACAAGATGAGCAATATAAGGAGTGTTTTTCTACCCTTTATGGTTGTGAATCACATGACTTTCATGAGTTGTTTCAATGAGGACAGGAGCAACTCATTCTTGTTTATAATGCAGATCTTACACAACAACAACTTTATCCTCTCAACCAGTTGGAGGCTTTTCATGATCTTAAAGATCCAATAGTGAGATGGATGGATTCTTATTTTTCCAAAATATCAAATGTGCTAAGTTTTGGCATGATCATCATTTGCAACCGTAAGTACCAAATGCCTACTAACTTTTTGTCACATTTGTTATACCCTATTTGGATTATTTTAAACAATGACATGCAAAGAGTTATGGTTCTCAATGAAATCTTTTCTTGGTTTCATTAGAAATGGAATTACACATGATTGATTTGGTTTTCAACTGAATAGAGTAGGTAGTAGGAGAATAAGCTCATAGTTCGAGAATTTAATTTTTAGTTCATAGATTGTTTTTCAGTGTGTTCATTTTCAGTAGCTTGTTTGAGTAAGCGACTCCATAGCTCAACATAGGAACTAGGGTTTAGCTACAATTTCGAGTTTCAATAAAGACTACATAGCCCAACAAATGCATCGGGGTTAGCTTCAACGTTAGTTTTCATAGATGCATGGTTGGTACACAGAACAAAGGTATGGAAAGGGAGGTGGGGGAAAGTTATTAAATTCAAAGGCATTGATCTANCTCATTTCCCTATGCCTTCATCAATGTTTTCCTCTTCTGGTTCATAAAGTCAGTTTCCCATCTATTCAATAACTTTATTTTCCTTGTTGTCTTGCTCGACTGATTCTTTGCGCAAATTTTTTCTATTTTTCTTGAAGGATAAACACATATCGTGATTTGGTTCGAATTACTTGTCATCTTGTTTTCCTTTAATTGAGATTACAATAGGTCGGTCAAGTATGTTGTACTCACAGGGAAAAATAATGAGAAAAAATGCAGCATTCATAGCATTCCACTTCCGGCTTGAAATACAAGAAAACAAACAGGTTCAATTTTCAATGGTGGAGATCCCATGTTCAGTTCAGATTAACGACTCTCATGCATTCAAAGTTTCAAAGTATCACAAGGATTAATGACTAGACCGAAGTCCCGAAGTGACGAGAGACTTCCATGTCAACCAGAAGAAAGTCACTTTGGGAGATATTCATTCCTCACATTCAAAATCTCTCGAAGACTAAAGTGTCGAAGTGAAGAGTTATTGACACATCAACTGGGAGAAAGTCACTTTCATATATATTCATGCCTCACATTCAAAATCTCATGAACTCTGAAATCCTGAAGTGACGAGAGACTGCCACGTCAATCGGGAGAAAGTTACTTCAGGATATTTCCATGCTTTACATACCAAAATTTCAAAGTGTCGAAATACTAAAGTCCCAAAGTGATGAGAGACTGCCATGTCAATTGGGACAAAATTACTTTGGGAGATTCCCATGCTTTACATTCCAATATCCCAAATCCCGAATTCTGGAAGTGACGAGAGATTGCCATGTCAACCGAGAGAAAGTCACTTCGGGAGATATTCATGCTCCACTTTCAAATCTCCCTAGCCCTAAGAAATGTGTGCAATTTCTAAATATGGATACGTGATTTATAATATGTAAGACATATAGAAATTTAGAAGGGGCGCTAAAATAGCAGGGTTTCCCATATCGCAGATTGCAACACGATCGACAACCACACTTCCACAACATTCCCACAGTTGTTTGAACGTTAATATTATAGAGTGGTCCCGCAATTGAAACCATGGTATAGCTTGTGAGGTATATGGATGTTGGTGGTGGATTTCAAGAGTCAGAGTGGTTTGGATCCAAACCACCCTCGACAACTTCTGCAATCATGTTCTTATATGACATCAAGTCACCATGTCACACTGGGATATATTCACGCTGCACATCCAGTCATCTCCAGTGGCCTCTAGCAGCGCATGTGCATGCCATGATCAATGTGTATTTAAGCCCTACCACTTTGAATAAGTTTTTTCTAGAGTCTTAGCTCATTGCAGTGCATGCATAAGTCCAATTTCATCGCTAGTGTGAGTTTTAAATTATTCAGTTCAAGACTCTTCTTAGTTTAAAGAATAATAAGTGGTCTTCTATGCATGATAAGAGCCATTCATTTTTATTAAGTAAAGTGTGAAGTATACATTGTTGTACTCCAATAGTTTTTTAGTTAAGTTAATAATTCCTTCTACAATTGTTAATGTAGAGTTAATTATCAGTCCCAGATGGATGAGAGCCTCTGCAACCCTGATAAATATGGAGTTTTATATGTTTTGAAGGGGGTAGAATTTTTGGGAAAGGATAGAAATACATCAGACTGGTTGGAATCGTTCTATGCATGGATTAAAGATCTCTACCTAGTGTATATACTCTTGATGACAATGTTTCATTCAAATCTTCATGTGTTTTTATCTTATCCTGAATATGGTTTTCTGATTTATACAAAGTACATTTCATTTCCTTCGACTATTGTATAACTTGCATTTATTGACATGCAACCTATGAAAATAGCTAATGCTCGGTGAAGATTTTTTTTTATCACAACCTGAGGGAGAAATTGTGTTTTTGATACATTTTTAATGTCTTGAAATGATATTTTAAGTATTAAAATTCTTGCAACAGATTATTGATTCAGTGGTTTTTTGTTTCCCCTTGTTTTGATTATTTCATTTGTCTTTCATTTGTGTGCCATTAGCTAAGGAGGACCCTCATCCATATCATTTTTCCAACCAAACCATGCTCTTTTCTTGGTATAACCAACCCTCTAACTGACCAACCAAAATATTAAAAATCAACCATTCTAAAATTGAGGTGGCCTAGATTTTCCATTTAGCAATTAGGTGTAGACTTTAGGAACAATAATAAGGAGGATCTATATCATCCAAGGATTCCATTTCTTCTTTCCCTTCTGAATCAAAGAGTAAGGTATCATCAAAAAATTGAAAAGGAAAGTGACTAACCTCATCCTCTTATTCTTTTGTAGGAGGAATAGGCTCTTGGATGGTTTAATCAGAGGGAAGGGAACTCATCAATACTTCATCATCATGTTTGATATCTTTAGGCTCTCGCTCTTCAGCTAGGTACTCATTATCCTTGGTAGGATCATGAGTAAATTATTACTCTTCCTCATGGGATTGGAAACCTTTATTAGGATCATTTTCCTCAAATTCTTGTCAGTCGATGACTTGTTCCCTTCTTTCTTGGAATTTACTATCAAATATTTGAAGGGAAACTAATATTTCCAGACTAAGAGAATCTGGGGTATCATTGGGGTCGTCAACTTTAGTTTCTGGAGTAAAAAGGTGTTCTCGCTTGAACAAGGAGATATTTTCCTTGATTTGTATAGCCATGCAATAATATCCTTGGATTGATCTTGGCCCTTTTTCACTGAGGATAAACCACAAATGCACTAAGAGTGCATTGGTATAGAGGTAATTGAGGTACATATCTTCAGGGTGATGGTTTCTAGGAATTTGGCGTAGCACATTCCCAAACCCAGTAGGTAATTCCTTGACAGTATCATTCTCAATTTGTTTCATGTACTCGAGTCTTTTTATCAGCATGTAGATATATTCTATTTTAATATTCCATTTCTTAGGAAGTGTTTCTTCCAATTAGTCCATAGATGTAATTATAGCATCAAGGAGATTGTCATACCATTTCCTAACACTTACATGAAGAGTGGCAGAGAAAGTTTTCATCACCAAATCTTCAGCATCATCACTGATAGGGTGGAGTTGAAAGAAATCCCAAAAATTATCCATGTGATCTTCGGATATAACACCATCATTACCATTGAATATAGGGATCCATTTTTCATACCTCAAAGGCATTTATCGAGGGTAACAAGGAATTTTACTCATATACACAAGTTTAAAATTTCATGGGTTCCATTGAGAATCCAAGGTTGGATTTGTCATTAGTGGAGTCTCCATATAATCCTTATAGGTATCATCAAAGAAAAAAAATGGAATCACCCTCACTGCAGTTGCTAAGTAAGCATTTTGAAGTAAAGGATTTCGATAAAGTCTTACCAAAAAAGTTTCATTTGAGGAAAATTGACTCAATGATCCTCGACAATGACACCAAAATGTTATCACACAATTTGTAATTTACCAAATCCCAAGGCAAGTGGATACAAAATTGGTGTAACTGGGAATGACCTATCATTGTCACCTTAATAGGAAATCCCTTTCTATTTAGGAGTATGTTGTAGTACCCCAAGGGATATGTCACTAGTGACCTGAGGGTTTGAGAAGGATAATAAATATGATACAAGAAAGCTCCCCCCTCTCACAAGTCACTCAGATTTAAAGGGTCCTTTATGTATTATAGAGAGGAATCAAATGGGAAATGTTGTGTATCTACACAGAACAAGACAATTAAATAAAAAAGGGAGCTTTCCAGGTACCAAAATGATATTTGTGCTTCATAAGACAACGAAATCTTAAAAAATGTGCTAGCTGATATAGAATTGTAGCAGTATAACATTTTATAACAACAATAAGAGATTTTCAACAACCACAATAATTATGTTTCAAAATGCTTGATAAAATACTTAAAATAATAACTTTAACTAGGAAAATTGATAATAGATAGTCACAAGTAGTTTTAGCAATGTCTACCTATCATAATATGTCACTTTTAGGGTTAATTTGTTGGTGTTAGATGGTTGTAGATGTTGGATTAATGAGAGGGGGGTGAATCAGTAATAGTGTAATTATAATCATTTTTCTCCAAATAATCCAAGTGTTATATCAATGTAGAATTATTATCCAATAATGAGAAATAAGAAATGAACAATCACACACATTCACAGGTGTTTTATGTGGAAATCCAAATCAGGAGAAAATCACATAATGCTTTATCTTATATGTCTTGAAGAATTACATTCATTGGAAGCACCAACTTCCTTTGTTTTCCAGCTGCAACTGGAAGGAGGCTCCAACCCCCTAGTTTCTCAAGCTACAACCTAAGGGAAGCTCCAAATCCCCAATTCTCTACCTACAACCCAAAGGAGGATGCAACCCCCTATGTTCTTTGACAACCACTTGGTGGCTACAACCACTTGGTGCCTACAACAAAAAGGTGGCTACAACCACTTGTCCTTGCCTCGTCCAACCACCCTAAAGTAGAATTAGAATGATGGAACCACTGTCACACTATCACTATGAGATATACCATTGTAAACATGTACCAATAAACTTGAACCATGCATCAACCATGCATCAACCTGTAACTCAACTTGTAATCAACCTGTACCATAAAAAAGTGCATCAA
This sequence comes from Picea mariana, assembly GCA_032191745.1. Classification (NCBI taxonomy): domain Eukaryota; kingdom Viridiplantae; phylum Streptophyta; class Pinopsida; order Pinales; family Pinaceae; genus Picea; species Picea mariana. The sequence goes on from JASDQU010301234.1 coordinate 10,975, forward strand.
CCATGCACCAACCTATACCAAACAATCTGTAATCAACCTATACCATATACAAGGGAAAACAACCATGTAATAAGTATGTACCAATCATGTGTCAAGTACTCATAAACTATGACTCATCAATATGTACCAACATCATCAACTAAACACCTCATGTATGTGCCAACTCATCAACTACTTGTCTTAACCATGTACCCAACTTGTACCTCTACCAAAAGCCCTCATCAATTTCATCATCCAAATATGATTTGTAACTCTATAATAGACCTGGTGTATATGATCAAATACCTACAAACCTTTGTTAAATTTAACAACAACAAACTAGCATTGTCATCAAACGTTTCTTTAGTCACAAGACTAGTTTTGGATTAGTCAACAACCCTAACTTGAAATAATCATAACTTTGTACCTGTAATGAAAAAATATATGAAACTAATANTGGAACCTCTTATAAACAAAGTTATGTAAAAAATGGCACACCTTGCTAAATTATGGCTTATTCTAGAGAGAGACCTTGTAGAGCATTCCCCACACAGAATATTTGTGGAATTGATATTAAACTATTACATAGAATAAAAAAGAATTTACTATGACCAAAAATATTAATCTTACTAAATTTGGATCTTTTATGAATAAGTTATGATGTTTTTACCCAAAACACTTATTTTTAACTAGTTTCGGGACTAGCCACAAACGTTATTTTCCACGGAGTGTAACTCCAAAAATACAACGAACCACAAGATGATTTTTTTACCACAGATAATTGGATATGTTTCCTCAATGGAAGATCAATTTCAAGGTCTAGATCATTCTAGAAAAAAAAGTTATTACGAAAATGGTGAGATGACCTAAAAAAAAACATACCTTAGAAAGCATCTTCAAAAGAATTTATCCTTCCTTGAATTCCGGCCTTCTTTTCTTCATTTTCCTTAGAAATTAGGCTTAGATATTCTTTGTTTACCTCAGAAACCTATAGGTATTCAATATGCTCAAGTGTTTCTTAAATGAGAGAGCCTTGCCTCTTATTTATACTCTCCAAGTAGCTTCCTTAAAAACATTTTCTAGGTCACTTTGCCCACTTTCCTTATTTTAGGGTTAACCCACTTCTAATTTCTCCATTAAATTTATTATTGAATTAATTTATTTTTTATTCAATTTGAATTATAGTACACTCATCAATTCACTTTATTATTTACCTTTTAAAATATCTTAAACCATTTTGACTACTTTGACCTTTTGTGGCTTATAGATGACATATGAGGATACTCCAACTTCGTAAGGCCATAACTCTCAGACCATCAGGTGTTATGTGACATTCCACATACCACCAGAAATGGAATGACATGTAATATCCATATAGAATAGTATTACCTGAAAATATATCAAAACTCATACCGTTATCCATCAGACAATCTTGCGTCCATTACCCAAACCTGGGTTCTTTAACTTCTCATGACCATAACTCTCTAACCGTGAAGAGTTATGTGACATTCCACATACCACCGGAAATGGAATGACAAGAAATATCCATATAGCATAGTTTCACTAAAAAATTCACTAGCGTTCATCTCATTATTCCATAAATAATCATGGTTTCTCTAACCATACTACTAGGATAAGTCAATCCGCAAAGTGTCTTCCCATGAGGGCTTTCACCATAAGGGAACCACTTTGTAGTTCATACACTTCTACTTATTATCAACCATGAAAAGAAAATAATGATTCATCTTTACATCAAACAATCTTGGGTCCATTACCCAACCTTTGTGCTACGGGGCTTTCTTCAAGGGTTGACATCAATGACAACCAACCTTAATCAACAATATACCCCTTTGGCATTGAGGGAAACACTCTTATGCAATATTGAAATCATATCACTGATGCTTCCCTTGAAACCATGGCTCTGTCCTTTGCCTTTGTCCTTTGCATCTGATAAATATCTCCCCCTTTGTCATCAATGACAAAGGTATCTTTCCATCCAGGGTTGCTCCCCTTGACTGAACTGTCCTCTTATGGTGCTTCCTCATGTAAATCTAAGACATATAATATAAGCATTCCAAAATCATTCATTTTGGAGTAGTAATAACTCCAAGTCTCTGGTGAATATATTCAAAGGATTCTCCTTGAAGTGGTTTTGTGAAGATGTCTGCCACTTGTTCTTTGGTGCCCACATACTCAACTTTGATGTTCTTTTCTTCAACCTACTCCCGTAGAAAGTGATACTTTATTGGAATGTGCTTCGTCTTGGAGTGCATCACCGGGTTCTTTGAGATACTGATGGTGCTTGTATTATCACAATAGATTAGAATGGGATCATCATACTCAACCTATATATCTGTCAGAGTTTGTTTCATCCAAAGAACCTGTGTACATCATGATGTTGTTGCAATATACTCTACCTCGGCTGTAGATAAAGATATTGATGATTGTTTCTTGCTTAGCCATGATACTAAACACTCACCCAAGTAGACTTTTACTCCATTGGTGCTTCGTCGGTCATCAATACAACTTGCCCAGTATGCATCTGTGTAGGCAATAAGTGATAGATACTTTCCTTTTGGATACCATAATCCAAACTCTTATGTTCCCTTGAGATATCTAAAAATCCTCTTCACAACTAACACATGTGACTCCTTTGGTGCTGCTTGAAATCATGCCACCTATCCAACTACCTACATTACATATGGTCTAGATGATGTCACATATAGTAGGATTCCAATCATTGACTTGTATTGCCTCTGATATGTAGACATTGAATCATCATCTTTGTTCAAGTTGCAACTGGTTTTCATGGGAGTGATAACTATTTTGCAATCTTCCATTCCAAACCTATTTAGCATTTCTTTGATATACTTGGTTTGAGAAATAAATATTCCTTGGTTTCTTTGACGTATCTAAAGTCCCAAAAAGAAGGATATTTCTCCATGTAATGATATTTCAAATTTATTCTGCATATCTTTTGCAAATTTCTGGCTTAACCTGTCAT